>VRYO01000116.1:1089624-1118611 GCA_009812075.1 Sialia sialis | reverse complement strand
GGGAATCCTGGCAGAGAATGGGAATCCTGGCAGAGGGTGGGAATCCTGGCAGAGGGTGGGAGCCTGTGCTGGAGCTGCTGCTCCATCCAGCAGCAGTGTGGGACACACTGACACCTCCCCGAGCTCAGGGTGTTTGTGCAGCCTGCAGGATGCCCTGGGAGCCCTCCCTGGCTGCACTGGGCTCTTTCATGGCCATGAGGTACCCTGGGGCTTTCAGGAGTGGCAGGTGTGTGCTGGAGAAGCTGATTTCCATGCTGGGAAAGTCTCCGCTGGCCCTGTGCCTGCCACAGCAGAGCAGGTGACTCCCCTGAGCAGTCACCGCAGCCAAATACCACCATGAGTGATGTGCAGGGAGCAAGGGAGGAGGAGGAGGAGGAGGCAGGGCTCCACTTGGAAGTTGTCCCTCAAACCAGCTGCAGACTTTAATCTCTTCCCACCTCTTCATGAGGCTCAGAACTTACACAGGATGTTTTTTCCCCAAACTTCTCTGAAGCTGGGCACCTAAAACTGTCGGTGAAACTCAGGTTTCAGCACAGGAGGGATAATCAGGTGCATTTCTGCACAGTGGCTTTGTGTGCTGTTACTGCAAACACCTCAGTGGGCACTGGCCGGGAGATTTTTTCCTTCAGGTCAGGTGAATTCAGGCTGTGTTTGTAATGCAGTTTCCAGGTGTTGGATGGTCTCAGGCACAACATCCTTTCAGAATTCTTTCCAATCTCAAAGAGATAATCTCACTATGAAAACATCGCTCACTTCAAGGCACACTTCCTGGAAGCCACCTCAGCAGGTGGGACAGGGCTGGTTTGCAGCTCCTTGTCTTCAATCTCAGAAGCTGCAGGACAGCCAGGTGTGAGCATGGCAGTGAGCATCTGCTCCTCAGCCTTCTGCTACTCAAGGTTGAAATGCAGGAAATCCCATTCTTGCTTTTTTTTTTTTTTTTTTTTTTTTTTTTTTTTTTTTTTTTTTTTTTTTTTACTTAGCATCAGATGAATATCTTTCTTTTTAAAACAAGAAAAACCACCAGGTGTATCTCCATACCTGCCCTCCTGTTGTTTGCCACCAGCAGCCTGCAGTGAGCGCTCTCTGTTGACTTTGTCTGCCCTGATGTTTTAAGCCCATGTTTAATTGCTGAGAAACCCTCTCTACTGAAGAGTCAGAGGAGAGTCTTTCTTTTGTTTCTTTTTGCTCAGAAGGGGCTGAAGCAGCAATCTTGACTTAAAGGCCGACTCTGATTGGAAAATAAACAACTATAAAGTACAATAAATCCCATTGAAGAGCCCAGTCAAAACATCCCAATGAACAGCTAATGCTCCACTAACCAACTCCAGATGTCACCGCCTTGTCTGGCACTAATTGGTGGACTGGAGAGTCAGTAACTCTGCAACCTGGAGGAAATCTCTACTTCTTGCACTTGAGATGAGTTGCTAAGACAGAAAATGGTTTTATTTTATTGTGTTTCTAATTGCCAAACTACAGAGTCACAGGTACCTGCTGGTATCTGCCCAATTTTAGGGTCCCTAAGGCACCTCACAAAAGTTTTCTCAAGAGCATGAAGCTGCCTTTGACATCTGATGTCACTCCATTCCCAAGCTTTTCTGGGTTTATTTGTTTAACCAGAGGACATGCCCTAGCAGATTGCAGCTAAATTCTTAGATAAAGGTAGTTGCAAATTCCATCTGGAAGTGTCTGAAGCACCAAAAACCAACCAAAAAAACCCCAAAAAACCCTCAATCAAAACCAAACTAAAACCAAACAAACAAAATGCCAAAGAAAACAAGTGCTTCCAATTATAATTAAAATACATAGAATAAGAAAACTGGAGATGAGTTTGGAAAATATTTTTTTTAAAATGAGCCCCAATTTCTACAGGCTGAAAATTCCTATCTGCTTGCATGACTGCTTTGGCCAGAGACATACAAAGTGGCTACCCAGGATTTTCCAAATTTTACTAATTTTTTTAAGGGATGTTTGACAGGATCATATTATCTATTCTGTGTAACACTACAATGCAATGTGTGCCTGCAGGTATCTTCTGTGTTTTACCAGAACTCTTCCCAGTGCCATGACTCTGCACACACTTATGTTGTTTATCTTCAAGCAAAGATATCCCATTGGCTTCTGAGACTTCCATGACTTTAAGAATTGCTATTCAGAATTCATTCTTGGGGTTCTAGTCATATCCTGAGCACACAGGAGGAGGTTCTGTGAAAGATTTTCCAAGAAAGTTACTTAATAAATTTGTGTTTAAAAACTAGTATTTGTATTCCTTATTATTTTAGATTAATCTGTAAAAGTAATTTTATTTTTAATTAAAATTTTTTATCAAATGGCTTACATTAATTTTAATAAACATTTCCCTTAGTGTCGCTGACATTTTTTCATATTCTGTAAGAGCATTTTAGAACTACCTAAATTTGCACACCAAAATCTGATGTAGAGCTTCTGCTCACTTACATATAACTGATATTTTTTTTTTAGGGCTTGTAAAAATAGTCCAAAAAACAGTCTATAACCTGTTTCTCAAGTGTGAAAACCATTTTTTCTGCAGAGTGCTGTGCAATGGAGCATCTGTTTGGACACATCCAGCCATATTTTTCACTCCTGATCTGCAAGGGAATAACACAGGATTTGAAATACAGTAGACACTTGTGCAAAGCATGAACAATGAAAATTACATCCAGCCCTTAATCCAGGGGATTCTGGGCTGAGCTCAGCCTCCGTGGGTATACATATCCATTCTGCATTTAGTTCCACATATTCCAAGAGTGGATGTTTCCCTGCAAGAGTCACATGGGAGCAGAAGTGGGATTAAGTGGCTTTCTCTCCATGTTTTGCTATTAGCATTACACATGTAATATGCAGGCTCATGAGCAACTGCGCTGCACAATGGCCAGTGATGAAATTAATTTCTTCCAAGTTGCTAGAAGGTTTCATATTTCAGGTATCATCTTTATTTTGTTCACAGCCTTGGGAGAGAATGGATGGAAAAGAAGCAGGAGGTTAATCATACCCCATACGTTGAGATTCAGAAAAACTTTGAAATATCTTCCTCCTTTGAGTGAAGGACTGGTTCCAACAGGGAGTGCAAAGCTGGGTCCCTCACCAAAATTCTCCTTTTGTGCTTTTAAATCTGCCAGAAGCTGACCTGACTCTGGCAATGGTGACACAACAGAGGATTCCTCTGGGTGCTGTTTCTGTTGTTGTATCAACAGAAATAACACCCTTCTCCTTGCTGGTACAAAGGTTGGGTGCAAGGAACACCTCATCTACCTGGTCTATAATTTGGCTCCAGGCTGGTACCTCTCACCAGCAGGAGTCAGATCTGTAGCCTCAATAGTAACAGAATTTTTTTTTTAAAAAGCAAGGCGTGGAAGTATGACATTTAAGTAGATGGATATTGGACCGGTCACTATAGGGAGAGGAGATTGAATTTTCTGTTCAGTTCTGTTCTGTTCTCAAAAGTTCCTAAAAAGAAATTGTAGGACATTAGGAAGGAAATGCCCATGGAAGCTAAATTTCTGTTTCCATTGAGCTAAGTAGACAAAAATCTGAAACAATTTTTTTACAGAGCAACAATGCTTTTTGACATTCAACATTAAATATCTCTGTTTATTACTGATCACTTTAGAACACTAAAGCACACCTTTTAAAACCAGCCTTTGACTTTGGCAGCAATGTTGTCTGTTAAAAGAAACTGTTAACATTCAGTTGAGTGGCATTTGGAAGAGAACTGGCAAAGCAAACTCAAGGGTTAATGAAAGTAAATGAGATAATCCTCATTGATCCCCCATAATCCCCATGGTCTGAGTGCAACTGTCAATCACCAGGAGAGACTTTTTCCTAATCTATCCCTCTGTGAATAAGTCTTTCCAAAGTGAATATACTTTATACACAGACATGTATTCAAATGTATAAACAAACACTCTGAACATATAACAAAGAACTTAGGACAGTAAATTCCAAAATGAAGGGGAAAATAAAGCATAGCTAAAAATATGGTGCGTAAATTTAAAAAAAGAGAAAGTTTCTTTTACTAGCTAAAACATACTCCAGCTGTCCTTACTAACTCACTGTTTCCCATGTAAGCTGGTAGCAGCTAATGAATCTGTTAAATCCCTCCTCTGTAAAAGAGGAAAGGCTGTTCCCATAAAATTAAAACTTACTGTTTAACAGATTGACCTAAGCCAAATATGGTCTGGAGCATAAAATAAATTATTCCAATACTTTTCAGAGAGAAGCTGACATGAATAACGTGTTAAATCAAATGATGCCATATCTGAGGCTCAGAGGATATTGCAGGAGGACAGGGAGTGTGAGGGAAGGGCACTGAGATCTGTGCCCATGGTTGTCCTGGCTGCTCTCAGGAACTGCTGTGGCCCTTCCTCAGCAGTGCCAACCCCACCAAAGCGGTCTCTTCTTTTGGGAACCACATCACTTTGAGGCTACCCCACATTCCCATGGGGTCAGGGCACCAGTGCTGTCTGCAGAGCCTGAGCTCATCAACTCATTATTCCCTGCACTGAGTTCAAAGGCAGTCAGAGGCACCACACTCTTTCCTTGCCTCTTCTTTCACTTTGGTCCTTAAATGCTTGAGCAGCTCTGTGCTCATCCTGCATGGCACAGCCAGGGAGGGATGCAGATGGACAGGCACCAAGCGTGCACCCCACAGCTGGAGAGGGAACTGCCTCAGGAGGCAGTGTGATCTGGGCAGGTGAACACATCTGGACTAGGAGGGCATCAGCGCTCCAGTCCAGGTTTGCCTCAAAAGCTCAGTTATAAATTCATGCTTGATTCTGTGAGAAATTAATCCGAGATGCCCAGTGCACAGACACTGTTAACTGTAGCACTCATAAGTACCCATTCGTACGTACTTGTGCTGAGAGATCTCCCCCTAATACTTTGCATCTGGAATTTTTGATAATGCAGATATGGCACTGAGGGACATGGTTTAGTGGTGGACTTGGCAGTGTTACATTTACAGTTGGACTCATTATTAAGGGTGTTTTCCAACCTAAATGACTCTTGCTTCTCTGCTAGAGTCACTGACAGAGAAACTCTGGCATTTAGAAGAAAGATAATCTTTCTACAGACCCACCTCTAATAATGTTACAGCATTCTGCAGAGGAAAAGGAAATTGTCTGTCAAAGGTTTGGGATAGAAATGCTTCTCACTGCCCAAAGGTACCTCTTGATAACACAGTGCAACATCCATTTTCCTCCTGCAAACACTCAGAGCCACCTCTAACCTGAGGCTGAGTTGGAAATAAATGCCCCACTCTCAGGTTTAAAGAAAAAACAGCTTGGTAGCCATTTGGCCTGCAGCCAGGATTAAAGTGTTAACTCAATGTCTGTCAACCTGTCACTTAAACATTTACAAAACTACTGACCACTTCTATTAAAAGATCATTAAACCAGGATTAAGCTTTTCCAGGGTTAAGCTGATGTAAAAATGCAAGGAATGTCACACCAAGGGCCACTCATTTTATTTGTATTGTAAACAGGCAGAAGTTGGAGGATAAAATGTTACATGTGTATTAAATATGGGTGTACACCCCTGCTTTGCATTTTCCATTCTTTCAGCTTCCTAAACACAGATCCCATTATTCAGTGCTCATATAGCTGCAGAGCACAGCACTGTGAGTATGAAAACCTTCAACTGCCTTAAAACCAGCCCTGGATGCCTCAGGACAGGTTGGGGTCACTTTGCCTGCAGGGGGATGTGACAGAGTCTGGCCATAGTGCTGGGAACAGCCATGGGTAGAACCCAGCATTTAGTTAATCTGTCATATTGTAATCAGAGATAAATTGTTAAAAAATTACAGTCTTAGCATAAAGCAGGAGCCAATTTGGAGCAGCCTGTGGATTTATTTTGTAAAAGCAACAAAGGCCATCAAGGGGTATAAAGAAGTTCAGTGGGACTCCCTGCAAGCTCAGCTGGCCAGGTGCTGTGATGGGACACTGAGTTTGCTCTGGTTTGTCACCATTTCTTACCCCTTGGCAGAGACAGGGTGCAAGGCTGGATGGGCTGATCGGCTCTGTCTGTTTGCATCTGCCACATCATCAGCTCTGAATAAAAGCATGCTGGCTTGTCTGAGCATCAGTGCACAGACTTGACTCCCAGAACTTTTGGTTTTATTTATTAATTACTTTCCCACAAAATTTCAAAATGTAAAAGCCATGGAGGAAGTCTGCCTACAGACTTGGCCAACCCCAAAGAGGGAGGTGTACACATTAAATGAGATTTCTCTCCTTCCCCACAGCCCTCCCTCCATCTAGCATGTTATCTTTATGAAATATAATTTTGCTTTCAGGAAGTATCTATGACACTTCCATCTGAGGCAGTGCTTCCAGTATTTACAGATATCAAAGAACTGGTCTTAATTTCATCTGATACTTTAAAAAGCCTTTTATTCTAAAATAAATTATTGAGATGTGGTATTGGTAAAATGGGTTGCTCCAGTAATGGATTTACTGTGATGGTGCAATCAATTTCAGAGATTGGATTTCAGGATAGAAACTATTCATCACCCTCCATGTCAAGGCAAGGTTTACCTTCACACTGCGGTCACCCTCTGCAGCCTAGGGGTACCAAGGGCACAGGAGGATCCACTGGAGGAAAACACTTTCTGTTGTTTTTTTCCATTGTTCCTGAGGTGAGAGTCTGGAGTTTTGACAGCTACAGCAGCTCCAGAGCATCCTGGTGCCACTCAGGGGGTGCAGAGGGATTCACCTCTGCAGCAGCAGTGCTTCAATATCCTATTTATCTCATCTGCCATGACTCACGCAGGCTTTGCTGTAAGAGTTTTCCAACTTCTCTGTTTTATTTCAGAATCAACAGAGCCTTTTACCAAGTAGAGTCCTTCAGGGGTAGGGAACATAATAATCGTAATAGGAATGATGGGGAGAGACCTGCATTGGTACAAATTCCTCCCAACCTGTAACACTGAGCACTCAGCACATGAGCGATGCTAATGAGGGGGAAGAGAAGAGGAGCTGTGACAGGAACCATCCCCCCTTCTACCTGCACTGACCCTCTCTTTCACATCTGAGGTTCTTCACAAGCTGGAAACCCCCCCAGCTGCAGGTTCACCTGCCCTGCCTTGGCTGGAAATGGATGTCCTGGACCCCTGCAGCATGGGAGGAGCTCGAGAACAGAAGCAGTTTAGTCCTGGGGGTTGGTAAAGACAGGATTTTTCTCCATGTATTTTTGCTCCATAGAGGCCCATGTGCCTCTATTAGCATAAATACATATTCACAGTCTCATTAGTTCCTCCTCTTGCTCTCTGCCTGGTAGAGCCACTTCAAACCTGCTGGGGCCACAGCCCAGAGAGGCTCAGCAAGGCACCACAAAACACAGCTTGTCTGGGGTGTCCTGACCAATCACTGGCAGGAACAATTGACATACCTAGGCTTTGTGACACAAAAAAATGAAAGCTTTTTTCCCATCCCCATCTCTAATGAATCTGGCTCTTCGTTCCTAGAAAGCAAAACCAGCTCCATAAATCAAGAAGTCTGTGGATTTGGGGTTTTACATTAACACCTTCAATTCATGCTTTGCTGTGACCTATTGGATGGGGGTGAACTATTCTACTGTGCTGGGAAATGGCAGCTCCAGAGCCAATTTTAGCACCTAGAAAATTTCCCTTGGCTCCCAGATACCTTAATTTTAAATCTGACCCCCTCCTTAAAGACAAAGTCATGTCTACATTTGATTTCTAGTGTTATACACAATAATTTAAGAAGTTATGTGGGGACCCAGCAAGTCTCTGACTATGGAGAGGGTTGGAAAATATTATTTGGAGCCAGAATTTCAGCTTTCTTGGCTGTGGTCTATCTACCAACCTCAACTCTGCATTTAGTCTTTCACCGACTTTAGTAAGCGCTACAAATGATGGAGTTTTGCTCAGCTGGAGAATCACCATCAATAAATACAGCTGGATTGGAATAACTAATGAAGGGTGAAAAACTGGGCTTGTTATAGTTATTTATAATGCCTCTTAAGACAGTTAAAAGTAACTGAAAATTCTCTGGTGTTTTAAATCTTTCTTCTCACTCCACTTCACTACTCACACTCCTCCTTTTCCTGTTTTTTCATATGAAATATGGCCTATACTGGAAGTTTATTTTAAAAATCAAAACTCTGAAGAAATTCACAAAAGCACTTTGCAATGGCTAAGACAGAGTGAGCCTTGCCAAGAAAACTGCTGCTGATGTGTCAGTGAAGCCTGCAGAGGAAGGGCTCCTGGAAGGGCACAGATGCCAGGGAGAGCCAGCTCTGACTTTGGTCACAGCAGGTCCTTAAGGTTCCTCTTTATACTGCATTTCCACCACCAATCCTGCATTTCCATCATCAATCCTGCATTTCCATGCACCAATCTTGCATTTAAATGCACAAATCCTTCCATCCACCCACGGCTGAGCTCTGCCTACCTTACAGCCTCAGTAAGTCTGTAAGAAAGGTAACTCAGTTCTCACCTTCTCTGTGCTCCTGCCTCTGTTCAGAGCATTTGATTTTGCTCAGGGATGAGATGAGGCTGCTCTGCCTGTGCCAGGGACTCAGTGTAAGAAACACACTCCTGGGGTGCTGCACCCCTGCAATCCAGCACTGACCAGAGCAGATCTGCACAACTCAGTGGTCACCTACACCAGTGCATCTTTTTTTGGGAGTGCTTTAGGGAAGGAAGGGGGTGGAAGGTTCAAGAAGAAGGAGCAATACTGAGTTGGGTGAAACTATATTGTAAATTAGACTTTTATTCCAAATCTCCGAATTTTAAATTTTGCATTTTCAAACCAGCAGTAGCTGGAGTAATGAATGGAGAATTTCTTTATTCATGATCCAGCACTCCTCATTGCTCAAATAAGATAAAAGAAATCCAAATATACTAAAATTTAAAAAAAATAAATCTATTCCCAAGTCTAACCATCATGTTATAAAAACCTGTTCTTGAAATTATTTTGTGTTTCTTATCTTAGGAATATCGATGGAAATAAATTAAACCCAGAACATTCTTGCAGCCTTCTTAATCCACTGCAAAAAGGGGAAAAAAGGATCCAACCAGATTCAGCAGTGCTCAGTAGAAAGCCTGGTTAATGACAGCTGGAGTGCAGGACACTGAAGGTATCAGTGCTATATTAGATATATCATAGTAAAGCACAATCAGCCACTCTCCAAGGAAGCTCTAAAAGCCATGGATCTGAAATTACCATCTGACTCTGGTGTTCCTTGGGATCTCAGAGCCCTTCACACCTGGCTCATCCATAGAGATGAGCTCTCAGATCTTCCTGGATGAGCCAGCAGTGCCTCCTGCTGTACTCCAGCCTGCATTTATTCCCAACTCTGTCAGGTTTCAGCTACCACTGAAGCCACTGATGGCATTTTGAGAGCTGTGATGAGTCAAGGGAGATGTGTCCAAGTGGCCCCAACACCTCTGGAGACATCAGTCTGTGTCACAGGAGCACACCCTGCCCAGTCCAGGGGGACAGAGGGGAGCTGTGCAGGCTGTGAGGCAGCCTGGAAGAGCCCAGAGGTGTTTTTTCATAAAGCAGCTTTTAACACATTTCTGAGTGTGAGTATCACAGCATACCAGGGCTAATCTGTGGAAGCCCAAGGGTTTCAGCCTGTCAGCCATGCTCCCTCCTCTTGCTTTTACACATTTCAGCACTAATCTGCAGGAAGCCCCGCTGCAGTTCCACAACCTTCAGCTGAACAGGCTTTCGCTTGTGCTGACCCATGAGAAACCATCACAGTTGGGGAATGCTGACTGTATCACAGCCCACGTGAGTGCCAGCTCTGCCTTAATCCAAAAACATCACAAAAAGGAACTTGGGGTCAATCTCACTTAAGGAATGTGCCAAACTTCCTGGAGGTCACAGCGAGAGAACAAGCCCAATGTTTCACCTCTGAAGCTGAAAGACCCAGGGGTTTAAAATCCTTTTGAGTCATCAGCCTGCAAAGCAGGTAACTGGTGAAATAAAAGAGGGGCTTGTCTCTGCTCTGGGCTGTAACTGGAAGTCTTTCACTGGAGAGGGTTCTTCCTCCCCCTCGGGGTGCTTTTCTGCATATCAGATAGAAAATCTCTTTGAAAAACAGCAAGTCAAATCTTTCAAAACAATCATTATGATAACAAAGAAGAATCAGACTACTCTGCTGCCACAGCTACCCAAAAAGTTTCTGAAGGCTTTGCAGAAGCTGTTTACTGAACCTCGGTGGCTCTGGGGAGGAGCATCACCATCAATCTCCTCCACATCTCACTGTAGTCATTGCTCACTGCCAGCGAGTGGCTCAACTGGAGGATGTGGCAGCAGCCACCACCCTTCCCTCCCCAGGGCTAGGCTAATCCTAAAAACATGCTCCCAGCAACTGATGTTAGTTCAGATGATGGCACTGCTGAAAAGGATGTCTGTCTGTCTGTCTGTCCCTCTCTGACACCATTTGAATCAGTCCTGTTTGCTGACTTTCAGACACCAGGTAACATCTGCAGAACAGTCCAAGATCTTGGATTCAAGGATACTATGGGTGCAAAGCAATGTCTTTTTATTCCCAGGCAAGTTTTAGACTACCACTAATTTTCACAGCACGTGTGCTCACTTCTACATTTTATATTCAGAGAAGTGGTTTCTAAAAATGACCAAATGAAACTGTGGGACTGCCAGATAACCCTTCAATGACCCGTTCCATTACAAAAATCCCTTTTATATTAATTTCCCGTTAAGAATTGAGAAATATCCTAGTAGGCCAATATATTAAAGTAGAGAAGGGCATTTATACCTGAAACAAGTTTAATCAGGGAATGGGGTTACTAAACAACCTTCCTCATGCAAATGCCAGTTCAGTGACAGGTAGGAGGGGACAGTGACCTGGAAGCTGTGACACCTCCCTTGCCAGGACCACAGTGCTCCTGCCAGCTCTGGAGGCTTGTGCCAAGTCCAGCTTTGCTGCAATAATCCCCTACAGCAGCATAGCCAGGAAAAATGTGCTCTGCAAGCCCTGGTGCCAGCAATGCTGGAATGCTGAGCCCTAGGAAGGAGTGCCAGGGCAGCCAAAGGTCCAACTGAGCTGTGGTGCAACGCTCTGCAAGGATGGCTCCAGCTGAGGAGAAGGTTCAAAAAGCCAGGATGGGAGGGTTTGGAGGCAAGAAGGAGCCTATGAACACTGATAGAGTTATTCCAGGCTTATTCTGGGATAAATGAGGGGAAAATCTTCATCTTGTGCATGCACAGCCAAAAGTGAATGTATGTTAAACCTGAGTAACATGAGGGAGGTATTTCTACTCATTTCTTTCCTCCACAACCATTTCACAGCTCTTTTCTTCTCCCTCATTCCAGAGGAAAAGTCTGATCCACCAACAGACAGGCAATTCACTTATGATTTCAACTTTTCTTGAAACTTCCAACTTTTCCTAAGAAAATTATCTGCTCCCTCTGCAGACCAAAGAGAGCATCATCTTCTGAGCATCTCTGCAAGCCAAGCAAAACTTCTAAACTGCTGGTAATTCAAAACTCACAGTTCAATACACAGCATAAAACGGAGAGATTTTACTTCTCCACAGCTTCTATTGAATTCTTATAACAGAAAAACACTGCATTTGGGCAGTCATGGAAAAATATTAATTTGCAATATTAAGACTGTTTTCTTTAGCTTAATTGACTGCTTTCCAGATTTGTCCTTGAGAATGAGGTCAATCAGAAGAATAATCTTTCTGAAATGAATGGGAATGTGAGCATGTGCCACACTTTCTGAAATGAAATGGTTGATACTGTCAGCCAGAGGAAGGAAGGTGTGACCACAGCATTTCTCTGCATCCTTATCACAGCAGCAAGAAATGCTCAGAGTGAAAGTTTTAATGGGGGAATGGGAAAAGGCTTCTGAACTTCACACACTAAGATCTGGCAAAGAATATTTGCAGAAAGGAAATTTAGAATTCATTATGGGATCACTTAAGAAGAAAATATAACAATAAAGACCGAGTTCTTCAGAGCTGAGGTCCTTTATCAATCACCCACTACCAACCTGCAACTTCACAAATGAATTACACCTACAACTAATGGAAGGAATGGGCTTGGATCAGGATGCAGCTGGACAGTTCAAGAGTATAACTTAGAATATGCTAATTGCTGTTAATTTGGGGATCTGCTTTAGCTGTTCCGCTCTCTTTTTGATTAACTGTTTTTCACTTGATTATCTGTTGGATTTAAGCATCCCAACTCCATTTCCTAGGTTACCGCTTAAAGGGACTGACGAGAGCAGGTCCCTTAATTTTGACCAGTGAGACAGGACCAGGTACAATTATGCAGAACCCCATTTATACTGCCCAGCCAGCAATTAAATCTGATGAACTTTCTGGCTGCCACAAGTCTTCTGGAGCCTCCCCATCTTAGCAGAGGAGCAGCTTCTGTACTAAGATGAAAAGACAGGCAGCCAGAAACTCATATTTTCTGTCATATTTTGCAATTAATTTTTTTTTATGAACTAGCCTGATTTTGTCCTTCTCTGCAGAAACAAGAACTTTTCTAAGTCTTTGTCTTTCATGCATATTCACATCTTTACGCCAGTGAGACTCTAAACCAAAGCTGTCAGTCAGTCTCAGAATAATCTCTTCTCACAGTGCACATAAGTCCTTTTTGGACGGTTTCCTTTCTCTCAGGTATTTATAGGTGATTACCAAGAAGCAAATGTCATATTCCTCTTTTGTCTGGCAGGCTTTTTTCTTTCTTGCCTCTCTATTTTCTGAATAGTAACTAAAAAGTTGGTGTTTCTGGGGCACTTCCCAAATTTCTGACCACACTTGCCATGGGGTTGCATTCCATCATAAAATCCCAGCCATTTCCTATTTTTCTGTTGCAACTAGCAAATGAGGAACACAAAAAATCAGCACAAATAAGGAGGAGCTGTGGGTAGTCTGCTGGTGAATTACTGCAGTTGAGTACAATTTTATATTTATGAAGAAATCTCTTCTCATGAAAAAAGACAGAGATAGTTTCCCTGCTTACTATACACTTGAGAATGATGTCTAGCCGAGCATTTTATTACAGTTTGATAACCAGAACTATCCTTGGGGGGATACAATTATCTGGTACAATCCCTATGAAGAGCCTGGCAATTAGAAGCAATTAAGATCCCCGTTAGCTTTTTGTAGCTTCCATCCAGCTGCTTCCTTTCACCTCCTGACCATCTTCCTGCCCCTTCACTGGCCTCCCTTCCATTTATTTTTGGCTTGAATGGGGGTGCCCAGAACCAGCCTTTCACTCCAAGAGGGGTCACAATGCTGTGAGGCAGAGAGGAATCACCATTCTCTCCAAACTACTGGCTGTGCTTTTATTAAAACATCCCCATGTGCCTTCATCACATCTGTATTCCTGTTCCTTCCCTCCTCTTGCTTTCCCTGTGAGGAGCTGAACAGATTCTTTCAATCAAAAGTAATTTTAATGTGTCCTTTACCTTTGCATTGTGCAAAAAATAAAAGGAGGTGTTATTGATTTTGCAGTAACCTTAATTTCTCTTACTTTGCAGACACACTCTGGGTGTAGGAAAGCCTGAAGGAATTGAAATGAGGCCCAAAAATCAAGGGCTTGAGCAAATGTTAGACAGCTGCATGCATCTTTCTGAAGTAAAACAGATACTGAATGTAACTGCTTGGAAATGAAGATTTTCTGCTTCTGCTATGCTTGTCATCCTGCAAGTTCTTCTTGTTTCATTTATCAGTTTGGATGCACCTGACCTTGTCTGTTCCATCTTGAAAACCTCCTTGTGCAGAAGCAGCAGCTGGGCACTCATCCCACTCACAGCCCTGAGCAAGACAGCCAAATGACCCAAAAAGTCTGTCCATCTGTTTGGTTTGCATATTGTTTAAGCAAAAAAAGGAGGGGGAAACTGTGAAGTTCACCAGCCCTCATCAGGAGAGATGAAGAAGGAAATCCCTCTGGGTTCTCAGCTCACTGCCACTGCTGTCCTGTGGCTCCCTCTGACCTGAGCACCCTGGCTCCTTCCTCCCAGCTGTCCTTACCCTGATGGAGAATAAACTCATCTGGGGGAAAAAAACACCCTGGGGAATTCTGCAAGGAAAAAGTCACTCTTTGTACAAATTTCTGCCTATTGGTGAAAATGTAAAATGAAAATCCTCTTCAGTCATGGGACGGTGTCAAGCACTCAGTCTCTTCTCCCTGCCCCACTCCCTGCAGTGCCTGTGGGGTGATTTGGGGAGCTCTCCCCCAAGCCAGGCCAGACAATGTGGGAACCCAAAGGAGCTACACACCCCAGCCCCACTCCCACTGCTGCCAAATGTTCACCAGGGGACTGGGTGTCCCTTCAGTCTCCCCTCAGGAGCTGACATTCACCTTCATTCTCTTCACCTGAGATCAAGAGAGAGCCCCTTGTATCCGAACAGCCCCAGGCTGCTGAGGAGTGCTGGCCTGGCTCTCTGCTCTGCTCTTGTTCTCTAGGCTGGTGACACCATGCACCTGTGAGCTGTACCTGTGCACTGCCTTCCACATGTATTTGGATGGTGATATTAAAGAATTTTATTTCATCTGAAAGAAAAAGGGTTGGTGTCCTGGGCAAATGCAAAGGCCAGTCAAGGACAGAGGCTCCTGGCCCTCAGCACTCTCAGGATGGAGATCTGGCTCCACCCAGGGCCTCTGGCCTTATAAAGGTTGAAAATTGGGGTTGGACACCCTCCCATGCTGTCCTGTCCCCTGAAGCAGTGTGGCTGGTGAGTGATGGACCAGGCTCACCCCAGCCCTGGCATAGCCAGAGGTGCTGGCACTAGAGCCTGGGCTCAGACAGCCCAGCCCTGTGCTCTGCAGGAGCCACAGCTGATAATCTCCTGTCTGCCACCATGGGACAGCATCACTGGGGCCACTTCTCACCTGCCCTGCCATGTGGGCTTTTACACCAGGGAAAGGGTCTGCAAAATTTATTTAAAGCAGTATAACAAGAGCCCACATCTTCCATACAACAGGGAAATGAAAATATGAGCATTGAAAAAGCCAAGGATCAGTCCTCTCCTGCACAGTAAACAACTTTCCCATCTTCAGGATCATTTCTTGGCTTCTCTCTCTTTAAATCATCAGTATCACAGTAGAAAAACCAGAAGGATACAGTCCCTTAAAGCTCTTTCCTCTTTTTGCCTGTTGTTTAATTAAATTATCCTATAATGAAATCTTTCCCTAATGAGTCAGTGTTTAATAATTTATTAGCCACTGAAGCCCTGCTTGGAGTCTCATCAATTATGTATCACAGCACCAGGCACTTTCAATCTCTCTTTTTTCATTTCTCATTCACTTCATTAAAAGCCCCAGCCTTGCTGCTTCTGGGTTTCAATTCTCTTGCTGGGATGTAGAGGTCAGTTCACTGATACCAGTTCTGCCCAGTGCCCACCAACAGCTGTGTGTGCATGTGCTGCTGCTCTAAAATTACCCCTGGCATCTGGGTACAGGTCTGTGCACACATGTGACAGAGGGGGTACCTGCCTTTCTGCCTGGGAGCAACAATGAGCATTTATCTCAGATTTACAGAGACTGTCATCTAGGTGCACATGTAAATATGTTAGGAGATGTATAAAATCTGCTAGCACTTGTGGTCATATTTGCTCACATATCTGTGAGGAATACTGGCATTCCTACCTAGGTCACACTCTTCTAATTGCAGGGAATCCATTTGTCTTATTCTGCATCTTTTTTTATCTTTGTTTTCCAAAAAACAAATGCACAGATAACCCTTAGGAATCAGTCAGGAAATGCACATGAAAGACAAGGAGTTCATATTTACTGAAGAGATTGGGAAGGGATTACCAAGCCCGCATAGCTGCAGTACTGACTGTCACCCATGGGGCAGTTTGGGGAAGAGGAGCTGGCTTTTAATGAGGTTTCCCTTCCCATCCACTATCAGCCTTCTGCACTAATCTTTTATATGGACCAAGCTCCTCCAGTGACACACAGGTAATTCTGGAGTCACTAACCCAGCTGACTGTTTATCCTGCAGCATTTTTCCGTGAAGAATTGTATAAAATACACTGCCATAAAAAAAAGCAGTCCAGGGGAAGTTCTGTTGGCCTTGGACAAGTTATTATAAAACATACCCTTTTGCTCCAGCTTGTTTCTGCATCAGATTTTTTCATTTAGCAGAAAAACATTATTAGTTGAATCTCCATTTTGGGAGTGGAGCATTGAGCTCAACTGTGTTAACTCATGCAGTGTTCTCTGTAACCCTAGTGTTTTGGAGAGCTGGGGCAGGAGAAGCAGCACCGCTCAGTGGCACTGGCAGTAGAAGAGCAGATCTGATCTTCAACTTACACTGCCCTGCAGAGGCAGAGTTCTTTGGTTTCTCTTCCCAAGCAAAGCCTTACTTAGCCCTACCTGGATCTGAGCACATGGAAGCACCACTGATTTATCCTGATGTTTTACATCCGCCTGAAACTCTGTGTCGGGATTCTCCAACTACAGCAGGGCTGAGGTTTTGGTTTCAGAATTATGCTTTTCACAGTGGCCAGTTTGAAGAGAAGAGCAGAGGAGCCACGGTGCTGGCTGCCTTTCACTGGGGTCAGATTCTGACTTTGCCCAACTTCCCAGCTATGCCAAGAGAGAAGCAGACCCACACTACAGGCACTGGGTCACAACACGTTCCCAGTGACCAGGCTCCAGCTGACCAGCAGGAGCCAAGGGCAGGGGGGATCCCTTCTCCTCTGGACAACCAGCACAGTCTGGATCTGACCACTGCCCCTGGTAGGTCAGGGCTGCAGCTCCTGTCCCTGGTGACACGAGGTGGGGTGCAAGTGCTGCTCCCACAGTGTTCCCAAGGATGGGAAAATCACAATCACTCACATGTACATGCATTTGCATTTTGAATACTTAACTAGACAGCTGTTCATGGGTAAGATTTTTTTGATCAATTTATACCCTGAAGCACAAAATTTGATTTTCCTCTTAATTATCTTATCAAGCATTTCTAGAAGAGCTGTTAGCTGTAACAATCTCATTGGGCCGTTCAAAAAATCTGCTGTGATTTTACCTCAAATTGTTTCTTTCCAAATGAGCCCTTCCCCATGACAGTTGCAAAAGAATATGTAACAAACACCAATAAAAGGCATTTCAGGAAAAAGAAAATAAAAGGATGCAGTCCTCCAAAACAACCCTGTATTGGTGTCACTGCAACCCTGTGTTGCTCATCAGTAAATACTCTGTGTCAATAGGCCATTAACTATTAATCCCAGTGCTGGCCATTTGAGAACTTTACATCAACACTCTTGTTATTTTACACATTGCTTCTCATTTTATTAAATGACTTGCGCATATGGACAAGGGCACAGGCTCTCAAATGAGCCCACATCAATAAGGCACGGACACCACCTCCAATAAGGAAGGGAGAGAATCCCAAGGAAATGAATATGTCTGGGGCTATCATGAGTATTTATTTACACTGAGAAGAAAGAGAACCCATTCTTGAAGAGCTTATTGTATTACCTAAGCTGAACTTCCAACATATGTTCACTCTCAACCACATCCTGGCTTCACTTTTTTTTTTTTTTTTATCCTTAAAGCAAATTTGGTGTTAGTGAAAGATGCCAGACTGACAGGCAGAGTTCCCTGTTCTCTGCGCAGGCTGCTGCCCAAATGTGCTCCTCTCCTGCTCAGCTCCCTGCTGCTACCTGAGGCAGAGAGATGATTTCCAGGGTGAGAACTGAGCTTGCTGATCCAATCCTACACTATCAGCTCTGAGAACGTGTGCTCCAGAATAAGAGAGACAACAAGGGGAGAGCTGAATTTCATTGATTCCCACCCTTTTCTTCAACAGTATCTTGCAGCTTAAATGCATTAAATGCAAAAAGCTGGAACAACACTTTTTATAATGAAAAATGGGCATCAATAAACAGTGGTTTTTTCAAATTATTTCAGTATGCTGGACATTGTTCCTCCCAACAAATTCTCTCTGGACACCTAATTTACAATCTCAAATAAAACCCTGACCTGCTGATTTTAACCTGACTCTTCTGTAAGTCACCCTAGAAATATTTTCATTCCCCAATTGGCTTTTCACTTCCTTCCAAGTAAGAGTCATGCAAGTCCACAAAGCTACTCCAAGCAATTATTCAACTGGACAAACTAAGAAATACAATGTCCTGTATCCAGCTACTAGAGATGTCCCTACAGTATTCCTCAGGCTGTTACAGAAGGTGACTGACAAAAGTTTTGAAAAGTCCTATTAGTGACATATGTAGTGAGACTGGGAAAAGATACTTCTGGTTTTCACTCTAGCAGAGGAAGGGAAGCAAGGGATAAGTGAGGAACAGAGATTTGCAGTAGGTGTCAAGAGCATGCGGCAACGTGGCAGCCACACAAACGTGTACACACATGCAGGGAATTGAATAATATTGACATGGCAATTGCTGCTCTGTGATTGCATGGCTCCAGTTCTGCCCTTTAGCTGGTCAGAACTCGGCAGGAATTGGTGTGTCTTCGACAGAGAGAGATGATGACATGGCAACAGCTGTGCTCTCCAGTAAAATCTGTAATGATACTCAGTTTTTATGGCTCTCTGGTTTGATTCCCAATAGCAACTCTCCCATTATCCATGGTCCAGACAGGTTAGCACCTGCTAAAAGCAATTTCTCATAAATTAATGTGTGTCAGCTCTCGCAGGGCCGAGGCCTGCCCGTGCAGGGTGCAGATGGCTGCCCCCACAGCTGTGCTGAACACTCGGGGCTGTGAGAGCCCTGCCAGGCTGTGCGGGGACCCACACCTGTGCTGGGCAGATGGTGCTTGTGCCCCTTTCCTGGGGGCTGCAGAGGAGGGGCATCTGTTAGATCTGTTAGATGTAATGCTGGGTGTCCCAGCAGGGCCCAGGGGCCGGGCTCAGCGCAGCAGAGCTGTGCACGGCGTCCCCGAGCAGCCGCGGGGAATTGTTTGTGTCTGGAGTGTCAGGAGTGTCAGGTCCAAGGCTCAGGCTGGACTGACGTGTAAAGTGTCAGTCATCCCATCCATGCTGGATTCTTGTTGGACATTAGTCATTATTTTTACATATTTCCAACCTAATGCTTGAAGGCAGATCCTTTACCAAGCATCTGAGGCTAAACTCAGCCCTAAGTCCATTGTGCTGTCAAGGGTTAGGAGCAAAATTGGAATCACTGAGCTGTAGAAATGCAGGTCTGCTCGCAGTTCCCCCAGTCCTTTGGCTGCTAGAGACCAAGCTGTGCTTGATGCTCTGTGCGCAGACCCAGACATGTCTATTTGTACCCACTTCATGTGCAAATCCAGAGGTGGCACCATGGAACTTGACCCACCAGCAGCAGCTCTGTGGGCTGAGCTGCCGGTGTTGACCTTGGTGGGGACGAGGTGTTTGCAGGACGGCACAGATGGAACATTTCCTTGACACTGATATTACACAGAGTCCAGTAGGTCACTGTAAGTGCTTTGGATCAATGAGGCATCTCACAAGAGCCCATGCAGGCCCCCAGACTGGGATGAAATCTGATCCCATGGCTCAATGTGTTAGAACAATTTTCCAACTGCATTGAAAACAAGAGGCTACAGGGCAAGCAGTTGTCTCTCTTGAGGAAATAGCGAGGAAAGGATGAGGTTTACATGAGGCATGTTCAGGATCACCAAACAAAAAGTAGCATTTGTGAACAGGGGGAAGCAACAAAACCTGATGCCAGTGAGTTTATCTGACAGTGGTCAGAGCACGAATGATCAGCACAACCTGCCAGTTATGGCCATTTCATTGGCCTGGCATTATGGAGCAGCATTTCCTGCAGGTGCCACAATTACCACCCTGCAGACCCTGGAGCGTTGTTCTCACCTGTCCTGCTGGGCTCCACACCTTCCCTTCCCTTGGCCAAAGTCTCTCACAGGCAGTGACCACTGCAGCAAGCTGGCAGAGCCTGCCCAAAGGAGGCACAGGGCCACTGGGGTGCACCACCTTTCCCCACATCCATTACCACACTTGTTTTTACTCATTTCATAACTCTAGACTTCCTTTATATTTCTGACAGTTTTATTACCAATTTTTATTTAATTTCCAGGGAATAATTTCATTTTTTCATTTTTTCCTGTGTGTCTGTTCCTCCTACACAGTGTTGTTTTTTTTTTCCATTCAGTCCTACCACCTCCTCTGCTCTTGAACTGTACATTTCCACAGCTCCTTCTTCCTCTTTATTTGTGGACAGCTTTTTCTTTAACTGAGCAATTTCTTTAGCTGTTGAACAATATACTAAACCCTACTAGAGATTTAGGTTTCTATCCAGAGGGAGGCTGAGCAGACTTTTCACCCTTCTTTGGGTGAAAGCATGACACAATTTTCAGGCAGAACATGGATGTAAGTAGTTTCAAATTTACACTAGTTAACAACTAAACTGACTGGCACACCTTCATCCACAGTCATGACTCTTGAGAAAAACATTAAATGTCATTTTACCCTACTAAACAGTGACCAGAGAGCAGACCTGAGTCCTGTTTTGGTGGTGTGGATATGCACAGGTGCAGAGCCCCAGGCAAACATCCCTCCCACAAAACCGTATTTCCAACACATCCAATTTCTCAACTGCTGAAACACAGCAACAGCAAAAACTAGAAAGCAGACAGCACATATGCTCCAGAGTTAAATAGTCACAGGGACAGGTGCAGCCATCACCCAGGACAGCAATTGCCATGTCTCTGAACAGCAAAAAGTTACATGGAAATTTGGAAAAAGCCAGAAAAGTCAATACAGGAAAGTCATGGCGGGCAGGAGCATTAAGACCTCGGTTTACAGCACCAGACAGGGGGGAAAAAAAAGAAAAAAGAAAAAAACCGTCATAGTCAACTTCATCTGTCATAGGCAAGCTGCAATCAATAGACACTTAATGGTCTCTCAGAGTCCCATCTGGGCAATTAGCAATAGCATTAAGCAAGCAAAGACGTATTGTAAGTCTGTTTCTTCAGTGGAAGTGACAGAAAAGAGAAATAAGAAACCAAATTACATCTTTAGATCCAAATTCTTCTCTCATTAATAATGCAAGAAGCCCAGTGTCATGGTCAAAAACAGAACAAAATTCAGAGTTTTGTTTTCTTCCTGCAATTTTCTGGTGCGTTTTTGTTGTTGGTGGTGGTGGTGGTTAGTTTTAAATTCAAAAAATTCAATCTCAGTTTCAAACTGTAATTAAATCTATCAAAGTTGGGAAATAATTATGAATGCCAGTGAAAGAAAGAGTGGCCTTTGGAGTATTTATTTTATCAACAAATAAAAAAAATTATTTTGAATGCCTCAAATTTCACTGAAATCAAGGAAAAGCATTTACATTTCACTCTTTCAACCCTAAAATGCAGCAGGCCTAAGACTAAAAAGCAGCACTAGCAATAACTGGAAAAAGTGAAGTTTTGTGTACATCTTTAATTTTGTTCATGACAAACACTGAAGAAGAACTTATTAATCAGGCAGAAGTATTTAGTATGCTTTCAATTTTATGAAATTTGACACTGATGCACTATAGATGACAAAATTACATACTTCAAGTCATGCAACTAAATTACTGTCTCCACTGTGGTCTCAGGACACTTTTCCTGAGAAATGGAGCAGTTCCAGTATCCTGCACAAATTCAGTTGATTATCCCAAATTTTTCTCTAGCAATTCAGCTGACCTACTATTGTGCAGATTTTGACCTGTGATTTCATAGAAAATAAAGACTGAGGTTGTTGTTGGATTGGGATAAAACTTTCTATTGTAAGTTGTGTTCTTTTATTGTCTATCTATCCAGATCTTCCAAAAATAACAGAGAAAGTCAATTATGAGTACGGAAAGTTCCTGTGTGAGATGTGCTTAATATTGCAAAAAGGGAATCAGTGCACGCAGCCAACAAATTGGGTGCACTCTTGCATTTCAAGTAATTACCTGTTTTGTATGCTGTCAGTGAACTTATACAGATGACACAAATTATCATACAGAAGTCAAGCCTATAATGGAAAAAATAATTTTGAAAGGTTTTTCTCAGCTCAAGACTTCGGAGAGTCTGTCAGAGTTAGACTGGAGTGTTAGACTCCATAAATTTTGGCAAGTTATTAGCACCTTTCTGTATCCAAGCAGGGCTACTAGGATCAAATTTGCAGCAGATGCTTTTAACTTTGTCTGAGGAATTTTGCAGACAAAACAGACAAATTACAGAAATGTATGTCAATTTGCCAATGGAAAGTCATATCCTGTCTATATGTAAGTTCTGTGGAGCAATTAAAAAAGATCTGGTGGGATATGCATTCCTTATGCCTTTGCTTTGTGGCACAGCTAGGAACTGAAAGTGGTAATTCCAAAATGATCGAGCAGGAAAACTCCCCAGCTCTGAGCACGCTGACCTTGTTCTGTGACAACTTTCTGCATCACTTACCAGTGTAACAGAGACTCCTTTGAGCTCAGTCTTGCCCCTCTAAGAATCAAATTACATTTTAAACCTGCAGTGCTGCTATTTTTCTTATCTTTGACCTGCTGTAGGAAGCAACTTTAAATCTGCCCTGAGTGGACCTGTTTTCAACACACTTTTTAACTTTTGCACTGGTGGTGAGCTCTGAAGTCCAGAAGTAGCAACTCACTTGTAAATACTTAGTAAATCACTTTATCTGAAATAGTTGTCAGTGAGATAGAGCCTGTGTTTCTTTGCAAAGTCTTATCTAAAAAAGAGTTCTTTATAAATGCTTTATTAAATACTGCAGGAGTGACAGACATAACAACTGAGCCACAACAGATGCCAAGAGTCTGGCCATGGTAACAATTATATTTGGCAAAGATAGGTTGCTGAAATGCTTCTGGTCATTGAATTTCTTCTTTCAAACCCCTTCCTTTCCTCTGCCATAATGAGTTTTGCAAACATATATAAAAGATGGCACCGAGACAGCTTGTAACATATTGTCTGGTTAACCAGGTCTGCCTAGAAGGGTTTTCAGTAGGGAAAGTGATACTGAAAGCAATCCTGAATCCTGGCTGCTCACTCCTAATTGATTTACATAAATGTTTATGTGACTCCGATTTCATAAACATCACGTGCAACGTTAAGGGATTTGTAGGACAGATTCTTACAGCTTTCCATTTGGCCTCCATTTATCAGCAGAGACACAGATCAGACTGAGAAAGGCCAAAAGAAGAGGCAGAGGAGGACCAGGAGATCCAGTGTCAGAGATACAGATTAAGTTCATAATTTCTAATGGGCTGTTATTAAATGTTTCTGGGCTCCCCAGTACAACAGAGATACGGTCATACTGGAGTGAGTCCAGCAGAGAGCAAGAAAGGTGATAAAGGAACTGGAGCATCTGACATCTGAAGAGAAGCTTAGAGCCAGGACTGTTCAACCCAGAGAAGAGGAGCCTCTTAGGGAGCCTCATTAATGTGTACAAATATCTGAGAAGATGGCTCAGTGATAGCCAGTGGCAGGACAAGAGGCAATGGGCACAGAAATAAACACAAAAACTACCATTTAAACAAGTGAAAAACTTTTTCTATAGTGAGAGTGGTCAGGCACTGGACCAGGTTGCCTGGGGAGGTTGTGCAGATATCCAAAACCTGGCTGGACTTGGCCAGAGAAACCTGCTCAGGCTGACCCTGACTTGAGCTGGATGTCCAGGGATCCCTCCCACCTCCAGCACTTTGGGTTCTGCTGTGTGGATGGCTCTGAGCCACATTTCCCTGACTCAAACCATTTGGATCTGCAGCAAGACACCGAAGGAAAAAGTAATTTTTATTACATTCTTGGTCCTGCAGGTTAATTTGGTGGCATGCAAAATATGTTATAATTTATCATTTATTACTGTCAAACACAGTGGCAACACTGCAGATAAATTTTTTTTCTCTGAACATGTTGTGGGTGTCTGCATGTTAATGACAATATCCTGCACCTGGGTATAATTGTCATTATTAATACTGATGTAAATGAAATGTTAATTCTTGCTAATACATCAAATGATGAAATGCTTTAAGAGCAGAATTGCTATAATAAAAGCAATTGAGCTGTTTCTTTGTAATTTGATGGCCCACAGAAGTGCAGAAACATGTCTTATGGCTTTACAAATCTGTGATAATTTCCTTCAACTTTTCCTTTTATTGCCTTGTCATTAAATTCTCATTGAGTTCTTAAAACAAAAATGTTTAAAACAGATGTGGCTGTTAAAGTTACAATATGAATTTTACAAGCTTATATTTTATGACACTGAAAGAAATTTCAGTCACCAAAGTGACAAGAATGGAAGCAGAAGGCAGCTCAAAGGGTGACAAATTTTCATAATTACCAAAAACTTAACATAATGCACACATTATATTCTAATCATGTAAATCAGCATTCAGAATGAAAAGTAGCCAAAACCACATGAATTATCAGAACTGAATAGCAAAGAAACAAGAAAATAAAATTAAAAAGAAAAAGAAAAAGAAAAAAAAAAGAAAAAGAAAAAGAAAAAGAGAGGAAAAAATAAAATAAGGGGGAAAATGAAAGAAAATATTCTTAGTTACACTTCCGTCCTTTATTGGTTTCCTCTATGGAGCTGATTTATTTGACCTAAATAGTTCATTTCATAGTGATCCACACAGAATTCTTCAAGCAAACTAGGGCAAAGATTCATTTTTTAAAAATTAGTAATTTTCATGATACTTTGGAAAGCAAATTCAACTTCCATTTATTCTATCTATAAAAACCCTGGTATCTGATTTCACCAGAAGTCTCACTATGGGTAGACAGACAGACAGAAATGTAGACATGGCCTCTTTATGTCTTAAAATAATTCCCAACAAGTGTAGGAATGACCCCTCACAGTATATTATCCCACACAATATGTTTGCTGAACTTTCATGTGAATTGCTCCATGCTAATTCCTCATTTCCTGGATTTAAGTCTGCGTGCCACAACCCTTCACCAGTGTGTGCATGTTTCCTCTGCTCCCTTTCAGCAAGAAACATCTTCCCAGGTTGAACATTCTTTTATGCTGAATATTCTCAGTCAGTTCAGCAGGATTACACCATGACTATCCCAAGTGAGAAAGGTAAAATCTGATTTCAGCCTTCTTATTTTTTCTTGCTGTCAATTTTTTTTGCCTTTTCAGTTCTATTGATGTCTAAAGCGTTGATCCTCCAAGCAACTACATTTTTATTCTTTTCCAAGGAAATTCATATTAATGGTAATTTGCTAAAATTAAAGTGTACATATTTCAGATATGGACTGGCTAACTCTCTTTACAATGAAACATCCATTATTTGGTTTAAAACCATTCTTCATTTTGCTCTTTTACATACTTCAGATTTGTAATCAATTCAATAGTTTCAGTGAGGGTTTTAATCTTGTGCTCAGAGAAAGTGAATATTCAGCCCCAAATAATCTTTAGTGAGACTATCACCTCCCTGTGCTTCAAGAACAACTATGAAGTTTTCCTGTTGGGTTTCCGTGGGATGTGTATTTAAATAAAGGCTGGTATCATGTAATTAACCCATGTAATCAAGTTGCTACAAAGCCTGGTGTTCATTTATACAATCCCCAAGTTCAATGGCTCTGTTTTGTTCTTTAACTCCTGTCAGCAGCAGTGTCCCTGCACCACACTGCTCTGTATTTCTTCTCTCCAACTCTCCTGCAATGAACCCTGCAGACCTTTTCCTGTTCCCCAACTCCCTGTTCTTGCTTACATTTTGCTCAGGACTGGGCAGAGGCTTTCCAGCTTTGTTCTGGTCCTTGATTTACTGCTTTTCCTGTGTGCACTCACAGTAACTTCCCCATGCTCGTTATTCCCATAGTATCAAGCACGTTCTAGAAAAGGCAGCTTTGTCAGTCAGCCACATGATGACATACACTTTTGGCTTCAGCAGAGAAAAAACCTTCACCTCTTCTCCTCCAGCCCCTGCTCCCCAGCAGCCACATTACCTCAGGGTTTCGGCAGCCCTCCTTCTGATCTCCCCTTCTCCCGTGACTGATCTCAACGCTGGCCAGGTAACTTTCCATATTAGCAGCTAATCTCTCTGCTCCCACATGGCTGGGGTCAGTCATCATTTCCATGACTTATTTGTTTCAATATCCGTAAAAAGTGAGGAAGTCCTTGGCATCAAGTAGCTTTAAATGATGTCAGGGGTCAACTGTGTCTTTGTGTCAGCACTGTGAATGTTCCCCGTGCCTGTGCTCACCTCTGAGTGAGCTAGGGGGTAACACAGGTGTCCCCCCATCTCATTTAATTTACTGCAGACATTATGATATTATATCCTTAGTAGCTGGGTTATTAATAATATGGTCTCTTTTCTATCAGCCAAGCATGAGAAACGTCTGTTAGGAAGGTAAGTCTGGGGCTTACAGGGAAATCTGATAAAAGACTGTCTCACTTCCAGAATCATTGTGTCAGCAAAACTCAAATCAGTATCATCCATGCAAGGTCACAAAGGCAAAAGGGGAAAATAGATATACAAAATTATCTTTAAAGAACCCAGAGATCAGAGTTGCCAGAAAGCAGAAGCTCCATTGCTAAGGGAGGATGTAGCTTGCTTTGACAGTCCAATTTCCTCAGGCCTATTAAACTTCACCTGTTTTTAAGTTAGTTTCTTGTAATTCCTTACCCATTGCTGTGTAAGGTCTGTAAGATCTATATATGCTTTTAAAAATAAAGCACGTATATTTGCCAGAATCTTGGCTCCTCAGTCCTCTAGATATGTTCAGAGATGGATTGAATGTCCCTGATTAGTGCTAATGCTTGATTAGTAAACTAATGACCTCATGGATGGGTAGCCAGCCACCACACAGAGAAAGTGCTGTACAAAACATTTAGAGACTGGCATGAGAAGATGATCTAATAGGCCTCCTAACATTTAGTTTATTATTTACTGTAGCTAATTCATGTGCAACTTGCATGCTGTAGTGTTAACATTATTTGAAAAGTCATAAATCTCTTCAATATTAAAAGACTCATGCACATATATACAGAAATTTTTAACTACTCTCCAGACATTTACAACCTAGCTATTGCACATAGCTTCAGAAAAGGCTTTTTTATTTTTTTTACTGGAAGTATCACCGCCAGTTCCCATGCACAAATAGTTTGGACATGATATAATGAGGACAGTGCTTCAGCCCAGGCAGCCCCCAGATTTCACAGATGTGGTGTGTAACTGGCTGCCACCCAAGTGGTGACACACTCCTGTCAGAGCAGTGCAAAGAGATTTCACCCAGACAGTCAGGCCAGCTTTTCCCTCTGACTGCAGAGTGTGAGCTGTGTTTGTCAGCACTGACCTGCATGTTTTCAGCAGCAGCAAAAACAGATGGGGCATCATCCACAAGTAGTACCAGCTGGGGGATCCTCTGAGACAGAACTGTTTCCTTTTGTCCTCAGGGAAAAGGAAATACTCAAAGAAACTCTGGGAATAAATTCCACCTGCCGTTTAAGGACATATTCAAGAGCTAATTAATGCTCCTCTAGTCACAAGCCAGAAGGAATCAAACAGGAGGAGGAGCTGGGGGTCTGTGTAAGGTTTTCATCACATTAGGAAGCTCCAAGTGCTGCTTTTCAGATCCTGACATCCTGACCCACCTGGATGATGTCTCTGATGCTCAGAAACACTGTAAAAATAACAACCTCACACACATTTCACTGAGAAGTTTTTGCCTCCTCCCTTCTTTTCAGCAAGGGCTTGACATTTGCTGGTGTGGGAATGTGTGAGGTGCCTGGATGTTCTGCAGTCCCCAGTGTGACTACAGCTCTGCCTGTGTCCAGAATTGTTGGTCTGCACACACTCATCACAAGCTTGTGGAAGTTGAGTAGCTGTCTTCTCTGCTTAGCTCTAAAAGGGGGCTAATAACAGGATTGGCTGTTGCAGCATTGATGCAAAGGTGAAGTAATTGATTTTGAGAAGCATTCAGATATAATGGTGATACCACCACAGAAATGTACACAACTAAATTCACTTTTTCCAGCATTGGAATAATGTGCAGTACAAAACATCTGGGACCATATATTAAAAGAGGTTAAAAAGTCCTGAATAGCCAGTGAACATCCAGCAGATGAAGCAGAACAGGGTGATACAGTTATAATTTAACTGAATCAAGCTTAGGGGACCAAAAATAGTCTGCATTAAAGTTACAACAATTCTTAGCTACTCTAGTTTTTGAGTGCTTGAATGAACAATTTCAGCATATTTTGAGTAAAGTAATGCAACCAGTTTTGTGCATACCTTAATGACTTCAGTGGAAGTGCATGCAGGTTGGACGAGGCCATGTGTAATAGCCCTAACACTTTTTGCTTAGTTACACTACAGCTGAGAAAGTGGAGATATATGTGAAATAGATACAAACAGGCATCCGTTTCACTCTCCAGCTCTGGCATTTAGAAGTACCTTGGATCTCAGCTTCTCCTCTCAAAGTTCCTGTGGAGCAGCTTCCCAGCTTTTTGCAGCTTCCGTGATAAATGCACTCACAGAAAATGCCTGTAAGAAAACTTGATATTACGTGAAACTAATCTGGTTTCACATTCTGTCAAAGCCTCCAAACCAAGTAACTCCCAGCTGAAAGATTTGTGTACCTGTGACCCACTCTTGTGTTGCCATGAAAACTGAGCAAAGACAGGAACAGATGCTTTAGACACACAAATGAGATGATTACAAGTTTAAGCTAAGCTTAACCTCTGGATTTAGACCTCATAGTCTGCAGCAGAGTAGACGCTCTCTCACACATATAAACTGAGAAACATTTCTGCAGGGTCCTGGGAAATGAAATACAGAGCTGTAACTGGAGTCTTCTTGGCTCTTTCTCAACATGGAGATACATCCCCAATGCCAAAGAGTGCACAAAGACTGTCAAACCAGGCTTGGGGATGTGTCCCCCCCAAATAGACCCTATGAAATAGCCTGGACTTTTGTTATGAGTGTGCAAAAATGGAGTCACAATTGCAGAAATGCTACTCTCACACATTCATCCTCACTCAGCCATGAAGACGGTCAGTGACCCCTGCACAGCCCCTTTCACCCACCCAGCCCAGCAGGCAGTGAGCACGGTGTCCAAAGTGACCATGCTCTGAGGTGTGC
>VRYO01000116.1:959762-1069548 GCA_009812075.1 Sialia sialis | reverse complement strand
GCGAGAATTAACCGCGAGTTAATTGCTGCGCGGCGCGCGCTTCGATTTTACCGGCAAGCGAGCCCCGCTTATTAATTATTACAAAAGCAAAAGCTGCCTTTAAATAAAATGAGCCGCTGCGCTTTCCCGCGGCTGCTTCTACGAGGAAAACTTGTATGTGATTTATGCAGTTCAAGTAAACTTTTCTGAGAGTTAAATTGTGCTTGAGCCCAGTGAATGGCCTCTAAAGGAAATTATTCACGGTACACAGCTACTGTTGTTCAGACATTTCAAATAATGATATAGTCTGTCGTACAAAGTTGTGCTTGCTAAAATACATGTAGCGAAGCAATAAACAGTTTATTGGTCTGTATCAAATATTAACAGAAATTGTGTTCAGCGCAGTATCGAATTCACGCATCCCTGAGCGCCGTTAAAGGCAGTGGCAGGAATGGTTTATTGTTTGGTCTCTCTTGTGGACTTCATTAATTTACTGAGAATTTCTTATCTCTGCAGTGCCGTCCATGGAAGGGTCCCTCCCCTTCCTCTCCCCCAATTTATTGAGAAAGTGTGTCTAAATTTCTTGGTGCTAGTTCCCATCTGTGTGTATTAGGGCAATCTGGTCCACAAAACATTGTATACATTTAAACTGGTAATTCTGTATATAAACTGATGCTTCTTAGGTAGTTTCATACATTTAGCATTGCATTGTTTTGCTACTTGTTGATTCAGACAGGATAAATTCTTTCTCATCATCCTTTTTTAGGTGGGGAAACTTTCTATTCATTGATAAAGTTGCAATTTTATTTCTGCTTTGAAATTGAAGGCATCGTGTGGCCTCAGATGTAACACAAGCAAGTAGGAAAGACTTGCAGTACAAATGGCTTGGAAATATTCAGTACTCAGCTTTGGAAACTTTCCAGAAACTTTTTAAGCACGTTTTGAAAATTCACTTGAAATGGTACAGCAGCTGATAACTTGACTTAATTGTTCTAACTTAAAACCGAATTAAAAAAAAAAAGTATGGTGTAAAACTGAATTGTGAAGTTACAGAATCTAATTGTCCACGTAATTCTTGTGCCTCTTCTACTTACCCACCAACAGGTCAAAACATTTGGCTAAATAACAAGTGGTGTATGTTTTTGGTTTTACGCTCATCGATTTGTTTTGCTTTACTTTGTTTAGCCCACTCCCCTCAGCTCATTTTCTCTTAAAATAGATCGTGGAGACTCGATTCCCACAACTCGCTAATCTTATCACCATTATTTGGGTGAAATTTTCGAAACGGGTTTCTGTTTCAAATACCTCACGACATTGGCAGTCTTCGGTTCCATTAGAAAAGCTTCATTAGGGAGAAATAAAAATGTTGTTGATAACTCCCTCTCCAACAATAAGCGCCGCATTCAACTCCACGGTGTGTGCGGATATGCCTTGAATTATAAGAAGGAATTTAACTCAGGTATTCACACAAAGATCTTGATCTCAGAGTATCACTTCAAGAGTGTGTTGCTGTGTTATGTGCAGCTGGTTAATATGCTTTTCTTTTTTTTTTTCCCCCCCTCAAAATATCGTAATTTAGCAATTAATCCTGCAAATATTAGTTGAATGTTTGACTTGAAGCCTGCAAGGCGTCGGGCTGAAGTCTGCTGTGTTTGTGTGTCAGTGTGTGTGTACACACTGCTGACAAAGAAAACAATTAAAGACGTTACTAATTTTCTGCTGTCTTCCCAGCTGTTATTTATGATGTGTAGTAGTACAACAGCTATTCTGAAATCAGCTATAATTCTCTTCAGTAAGATTTGTTTCTTCTGTGCCAAATTTTGCAGTAACCAGATGGTCTGAAGGTGTCTTCAGCCAGAGCACAAGCATGAACAGTGCTGAAGACTAATTATTCCTTGCAGTAAATTCCTTCTGCAATAAATTCACAGGTTGTTAGACCTAATCTGTGGAAATGATTGTTAAAATTACTTACACAGTGAGAAATGCTTTTATGAATCTGTGAAAACTAACAGAAGTTCTTAGAATGCTAAGAAAAAATTTTGAGCTAATTTTGCCCCGCTAGGGTAACTTTTATTCAGGGAAACTGTTAAATGTAGATGCAAATTCAAATCTTTTTCATAAGCCATGGAACACTGCATTTTTAATAGGAAAATTTTAAATGTATCCTGTAAGTGGAGGGCTCATTTGGTGGACATGTCGGGAAATCTCACACTGCCGTTCCCAGTGTATAGTTAGTTTCCCTGTCCCTTTGTATTTTTCACAACAATAAGCAAAATATATTTGATTAGTGCATGGAGGAGTCTTCTGGATTAACAGTCAGGTCATTTTCATTTTATTTCACATTGTACTGACCAGGACAGAAAAATAGTTATGAACAAAAAATATATTCAGAGTTATAAACAATGATGTATACTACAGTAAAGCCATTCAGGCTTGAATACGTCCTTCTTTTTGGCAGCTTAATTTAGTAAAAAATACAAGATTCTTTTTTGTTTGGTTGGGGTTTTTTTTACTATGTCTACAAAAAAAAAAGTAACTACTCAAAGCTCATGGCATTTTGCTCACTTTGATATGAATAGGGAGAGCTTGTCAAATCTCTTTCCCTTCCTTTTCGGCTGAAAAGCCAGAAAAACCATCCTAGTTAGGACTGTTCATTAAGAGATCCCATCAGAAAACAATTGTTTCATGGCAGTCAGATTCTTAAAACAATACTTCATCTTTATTTGCAGATCTTAACTCAAGTAATGATGTTTAACAAACACCTTGTTTTAATCAGGTGAGGATAAGCCCTTCAATTAGGATGCAAATAATAGCTCCTCTTGGTTGGGTCATTTGGGGCCTGGAGGTGCTGCCATGTGCAGGTAGATTTGGTGCTACCCAAGGTTTGAAGCAGGAGAGAGGAGAAAGCTGGAATAAGGATTTAGGTCTTGCACTAAATATTTTTTTTATCGCAGCATTCAAAACCCGATCCAGCTCCCTTCTTTGTCAGGCTGTTCAGTTAATCGTGATTTACTGCTGCAAGAGGTGTGAGAGGAAAGTTGGATCCAAAATAATATTCAGATGGTTCCAGTGAGTGTGTCACAGAGTAGATATTTAACTAAAAATAGTCAAACAGTCTTTCTGCTTTAATTATGTATTTTAATTATTTCAAATATGTGTAAAATGAGTTGAGAAAGATTACACGAGCATAATCCTTCCCATTTAAAATTATTTGTCTGCAGCTGCTTAAGTCCTGGCATTAGGAGTCACATATAAACATGTTTATTTAACATCAGTGTTATCTGTTAGATTGTACATGGTTCATTAACATGGAGAGAATACTTTTTGTTTAATAGTGTGTGGGAGCTGCCAGAGGTCAGAAGAGGTTGTTTGCCTGGAGTGGAGATGGGATCTTGGCTTTGCTCTCATTCTGTTTGTCACCTCTGCTGCGTCCGGAAAACGCTTCCTTAGTGCCGTGCTGAGGTGTTTTCCTGGTGCTTGGGGACACAGCAAAGCCAGAGCTCTGCTGCAGGGCTGTGGTAAGCTGTGTGGGGAATTTCAGGGGAGGTTTGTTGTAATTTTTGGGGGATTGCTTTAGTTGGGGTTCGATAAAGCGGCTTGGAAAAGATGGAACAGGAGGGGACGGAGGATCCTGGGATGTTGCGGTGCCAACAGGGTGTGTGGCTGTGATGGGAGGATTTCACAGATTTGGGGAGATGCGGGGGCAGTGGCTCAGGAAAATAAGAGTATTTTGTGAATAACTCTGAATAATGTTTTGTTGGTGTGTCTGGGTCAGAGCTGCACTCGGGACAGCTGTACCTGCTGCTGGTGCTGAGCTGCAGGAGGTGGCACCTCCTCTGCAGGATGGGGCTCTGCTCTCCCCACCTTTCTACTGCTGGATAAAAACATGCCTGGACATATAAAACCATATCAGGGACTTGGGAAATACAGAAGTACCCATGGGCTCAAGTTTAAAAAGATTACAATATTTTACCTTGACACACACACACACATATATATATATATATGGTAATGCCCATGCATTGCACGCGGTATGGGAAGAGAGATATGTGTTCCCATCTCTGTGCACAATTTTAATTTTCATTTCAGCTTCTTGAAAATGTTTCTGAATGTTTCCTATAAGTCAGTGAATTTCTCCAGCCTCGTTTGGATAGTGGGGGCTCTTTGGCCTTACTGTGCCTTGGAGGGAGAAGATAATTTAAATTTCCATTAGAAAAAGGTAGAAAATTGCCTTCTTTGATTTTTATCAAGTAAGGATCCCTGGTAGATAATAACCAAAAGGTGTTGAATAAAATGAGCATTATTGTAGAATTCAAAGTGCTGTGGAAGATGCAGTGTTGGTGAAGCATACCACAAATGTGCAGTTTTTTAAAAGCATGACAGTAAAAATAGAAGGGCTTAAAAAAATAAGCTGAACTACTCTGTTGATTATAAGTTGTCGCTGAATCACTCTTAAGGCCTGGATATTGTTTTTAAAAAGCCAGCAAAACATCTATTTCTAAAAAAATAGTAAGTTCCCTCAGAAGGGGAGAGAGAGAGAACAAAAATAAGTGTTATCTTGGAGAAGGGAATGTCTGGGGTAGGTTTTTTTTTTTCCTTTGAATTATTTTCAACAAGTACTTACTCTGTTCTGTATTTTTAAGAAATTATGTGGACAGCAATTTTGTTGCTTTACCAAGGCAGTGAAAACACCAAGAATCCTTTTTATAATTTGGAAAGAATGTCAAAAGAATGAAGTAGTTAAACCTAAGTGTATTAGATCATACGCCTTAAATGCATAAATAAGCATAGCTGCAATCACAGAAACCAATGTTAAAACCACCAGGAAAACTCACCCACAAACCCTAATGACTTAAAGGGAATGACCTCAGCCATTGTGAAATTTGTGCCTATTTGTTGACTGACATTTATTTGGTAGAAGCAGGGTGCGTGTTTTGTTGGGGTGTGGGATTTTGTTATTTGCAAGACTGCTGGGTTGTTGTTTTTTTTCTTGTTGTTGCTGCCAGGTTTGAATACAAAGAGTGAAAATGGGCTCGAGGCTGTGAGAGCCTGGATATGATCTGAGCTTTAGCAATTTGAAAAGCAGGTGAAGGGTTTGTTGTTGATGCACAGAGACTGGTGGAACTGAAGTTTGTTGTTCAGATGTTAGAAACTTCCTTGATGATAGCTCACTTCTAACTTATTCCCAGCTGGTTTCCTGTTAAGGAAATGAAGGTTTAAAGTATTTGGTTACAAACCTGAGATTTCTTCACGTCCCTGTCTTTGCGTGAGTGCGGCATGAAATGCTGGTGTCGTTCATCTCCCCTCTGCTTTTTGGAGAGGAAATTGATGCCTGGTAGAACCTCAGCTTGCCTGTGCTGCAACACCACTTAATAATTCAGGGAAGTGGAAGTCCTGAATTATTTTAACTGTAATAGACTTCTTTAGGAATATTTTGACTTAAACCAGCATTTCTGACTTTAAGCTTGACCGGAGCCATGCCTCTGTAAACAGAGTTCCTCTCTGCTGCCTGCTCCTGGCTGTGGGCTCCTACTTTTATGGGTTGCAGTAATAAAAGAAGTTCCAGGTTTAATTAGCCCTTCTTGGATGTGCAGAGAGATTTGATAAAATGGCTGAGTTTGTGCTGTTGGCTTGAACACCTAACTGTAGACATTCAGTCTCGTCGTGCAGAAATTCTCATTTGCCATCCCTGCTTTTGAGAAGGCAAGCAGCCCAGCTAAATAATAAAAAAAAATCCTAAATGAAGAAAAAGATTTAATACTGGCCAGATAATAGAGACCCATGGAGAGCTGATGCCTCTGTGTGTGCTGGAAAGATCAGGCTTCACAGAGGAACTCAACCAGGGCAGCACAGCCAGGTACTTCCAAAGACGGGGACGTGGGGAACGTTCCTTAAACTCAGCAAACGCCTTAAAAACTGGACATGCCTCAGGATTACTCAGGCACCCACAAGAAACAGTGAGGGGAAAGTGGGGCAAGCATCTGAAATGTTTTTGTTTTTTAAATAGGTTGAGTAAGCAAAGCAGTCTGGGGGCCCCAGTTATTTACAGCTCTGTCTGTGCACCACGCAGAGAGGCTCATCAGCTGTCTCGGAGACGAGTTTTCCATCTATTGCAAATCGTGGCTTCTGATGACACATTTGATTTGGCTGTTTCTGTGCAATTGTCCTGCAGCTACTTTGGAAATAACTTTGATCGCTTTTGAATATAGATCTGTATCGCTAGTTTTGATTCCCCTTGCGACTGCTCTTCTGTGCTCAGTTACCATCCTTAGAGTTTAATTGCAACTATTTGACAATTCTTTGATTCCAAGACAAGTCAAAATGTATTTACAAAATACTTTACCCTCAGTAAATGTTGACAGTGTGTACTTCGTTTTTGTAAGCTATGTAAATTTATTATTTTTCCCCACTACTGTGGGTGAAACAAGACAAAATCTTGTCTAAAATTGAGCAATACTTTTTATTTGAAAAAGAGAGATTGTTTTTTCCACCCCTTAAAAAACTAAAAAACACCATCTTTTTCTGAAAGATGAGAGCTTTTAAAATAAAACATAGGAATGTTATTTTCACTGTATCCAAATTTTCCTTTTAATTCTTCTTTTGTAGGCTGACTTTATTTTGAATTTATAAACCCATGATTTTTGCTAGCTTACATTTGGTAAGTGCTGTGTTGATACTACTCCTCTTCACTGAGATAGAGTTAGGAGTAAGTCAACCTTAATGCTTGTAGCAAAATACATAAATTTTCTCCTTCCTTCTGTTCAACTATGCATAAATGTATTAGATCCAGTCGTGCTCCCACTGCAGTTCCCAGTCATTTCACCCAAAAAGGGTTGAGCCCTTTTTGAGTGGGAGCAGTTGTACTTGTTGTAAAAGTGCATATTTAAACTTTTTTTAAAATCTCATCGTAACTGCTGCCAGTGCAAGTCCAGCTGACTTCTTCAGTTCCTGAGCCTTGCAGAATGGGAGTGGGAATCCACATTTTCTCTGCTGTCCACGCTCTAATGCCTATTTGCAAATCAGCAAAGTTTTCAGCAGCAATTTAAAAGCTGCTAAATCTGAATCCAGCAATTAAAAAAGCTGCTAAATCTGAATTTAGTGGAGAGAAGGAGGTACCACAGCCCTTTCGGTACTAGTGGATGTAACCTCCTGCACCACAAATTTGTGATATGACTTAGTCCATGGTACTGCATCTCTGATCTGGTACTCTTAGGTGTGGTGGTGGAGTTAGATATGAAGCAGGAAAATAAGGTAGACACAATTTTTATTTTTATTTATTGAAATAAAATTATGAGATCCTTATCCTGTTTAGCCTTGGTGGCCTGTTGTGTAAATACCTACGTTAGATTAATCTTATTTTTAATAAAATTTGTTTCTCTCTGAATAAAGAGGCAAGCTTATGTTCTCTGAGCAGAAATACATAATCATTCAGCCATGCTGTAAATGTGTGAAACCCTGTACAAGGCAGTGTAAGATGATGTTCTGTACAGCCACTTTGTCTTTCCCTCTTCACTATCTCTTCACCTGAAAACTCTTAAGTTGTGGTTTGAAGGAAGGCGTATTCTACCTATTATATATGATTTCATTTTGTTTGTTTGGCAGCCATCCTTCCTGTTCACTGCAGCAGATGAATATAATTTGGTGAAGAGAACTAGGTGGGGAGGGGGCTGAGAAAGCCAAGTGAGTCTGCTGTAAAATATTTGAGATGCAGCAAAACTTCTGGGCTAGATTAATTTTGAAACACCACTGATGCCCCCTGCAAGTTAGGGGTGGGGTGTGGAGACAAATGTTTGGTTTCTAATTGAGTGTAATAAAGGATGCTGCTGCTAAAAGTCAGCTGCATTGATGTTGGAGCTTGATGCTTTCCTTCCTAAAGCCCAGGGCTTCTCCTTGCCCCAGCCCCCTGCCACAAATCAGGATTATTTGATCCCAGCAGTGGTTTAACCATGTCTGTGTGCAGCAGGATGGTTCTGAGTGATGCACAGGAGCACTGTGCCCTGCTTTAGGACAGGAAGTGGGAAATGAATATTGTTTTGAACTTGAACCCTGTGAGCAGACAGAAGGTAATTATTGGAGCTGGGACTCCCCCGGGAGAGGCAGGGGAGTGATGCACTGCACTTGTGAGAAAACATTAAATATCTAGTAGTGTTTAACGCTTTGGTTTTACATTTCTGCTTTTTAATTGATCTTCTGCTCTTCTCTTTTCTTGGCAAATAGAGGAAGAAACAATTGGATGCAGACTGAGTGTGCTGTATTTATTGATAGACACACTCCTGCCCTCCCTTTGCTGGTTAAATTTCAGTCTTGGTGTTACTTTCTGTTGTAAAATGAACTCTTTTGCTGCCGGCTCACTTAATGGACCTATTGTATTGAAAAGTTAATTAATTGATGATTAAAAGCACACAGATGTATGTGAAGCCATTTAATCAGAAGCTGTAAGCCACTTGTGTAGTATTTAGCGCTGATTATAAATTAGAAATGTATCTGTCTTGTAAAGTACAAAACCCCCATGTAATGACACAATCTGTGTGGTTGTAATGTTAACATTTTTGTATCAATTATTTATGTATTTTAATACATTTTAATAATGTATTACTACTAAAATAGTAATAGTAGCCTTCTAGAAAAAAAAAAAAAGAAGTAAATCTCTGCCTGCACTGAATATTTTGCTCTGTTTCAATAATCTGCCTAAGTGTTTTTGCAGTTTTTTCCCCTCTATTTTGGCTGCTCATTTTCTAGTTCTTCAACAAAGAATAGTGAGTGCAATATTTTTCCTTTTCTTACAGACTGTGTGGGATCTTCTGGAGATTTTTTTAATATGGTTCCTTATTAGGTAATTAAACAAAGAAGGGAAAATATTTTCCTTTTGATTTCTACCTATGGTAGTATATGGATTTTCCTCTCAGAAAGGAATAATTCTGTATTTTAAAAACACTACTTAAAGTGAAATTGCATTAATTTTTAAAGTATAATTAAATACATACTGTTTATGATAAAGTCTCTCTGACCAAGTTCAGAAGGCTATTTTACTGGTGATGAAGTTTTAGAGGCAGTAAAATTAAGTCACTTTAAAAGAAAACTGTGTGATGATTTATTGTAGCAGAGCAGGTGAAGTTCCTCTAGAGATTTTAATATCTTCCACCTGGTATAGAAATGAAAAGAAAATATTCTTTAGCTGGTGACTAATTTGTCACTAATACCCAGGGGTTCCTTCATTATAATGCAGAGATGTCAGTTTTAAGAGAAACTACAGTGAAAAAACCAAGTGCAACTTCCCGTTGGAGACAGCTACAAAAAGAAGGAAAAATAAAGGTCTGGAAAGCAGCCGAAGTCTGTGAAGGAAGGCTCTAAAGCTATCAGTCAGGGCAGAATGCTTGGAGAAGGGTTTTACCTGCAGGCTTCAGTGCAATTCATGTTGGATGAGGAAAGTCACTGGGTAGGGCTGAGAGGAGGAGCTGTGACACACAGTGCTCAGTTCTGCTCCAGCTGCAAATTCTGCATCCTGGGCATTGATGAAAAATCAAACCACACTCAGCTTTTCTGATGGCTTGTGTTCTTTATCACAGTGTTAAATGAATTGAACCCAAGTCTTGGATGCTAGAGAATATCTGCAGCTCAAATCTTCCAACGGGCAGCGCGGTGTTTCTGCCACAGCAGTGTCCTGACAAGTCACTTTTCCCAGCATAAAGTTACCCCAGTGTTCAGAAACTGGTGTGGTGTCCTCTCTTTGCCTTTTTCTGCTGTAACACAATTTTAACTCTGCTCTTGTCCTTCCAGTGCTGTCATTTCCAGCAGCTTGGTGTGCAGGGAACATGAACCATCACATCCCAGGAGAGGGTGAAGTCAGGATTTCAGGATTTCAGTCTCTCTCCCTTAAACAAGCTGACCCTGCAGCAGCAGCACTCGTGCTTCTTGAGGGCTTTTGGTCTACTCTTCCCCTATGCTTAGTCCAGCCCAAAAAGCTGCTCAGGAAGAGCATTTGTGGTAGATGTTTATGGCAGAAGCGGTGATTCAGTGTTAGGACTCCAGTGGTGTTGGGTATTTGGGAAGGAGAAATGAGCGCTGCACCAAACATGAATGTTGGAAATAACGTGCCAAACAAGTTTGTGGTGAAGGTGTTTATGTCACAGGCAGAGCCCTGGCGTGTCCTGCAGCCTCCAGCCCCTGTAACACAGTTCTGCTTCTCACTAGGAAGATTTAATCTCAGCTTTCTATGGTTAGTTGGAGAAATTGAAGATTTTATGTTCTTGTCAGAAGGAGATGATTGGAAAGGAAATTTATTGGATTTGCTGCACACTTACAGTGTGTTTTTCATTCAGAGCACTAAGGTGAGTAAGAAACACTCTTGTAGTGGGTTGACCATGGCCAGACATCCTCACCCACTCCCCATCCTCAACAGGTCAGGGAGAAAATATGATTGAAAAGCTCATGGGTCAAAATAAAATCACTTACTACCTCCCATCACAGGCAAAACACACTCAGCTTGGGGAATGTTAATTTATTGCCAATTACAATAGTGCTGGATGGTGAGAGACAAGGCAAGAATTAAAGAGTGCTGCCCTCCTTTGCCAGGCTCAGCTTGGCTCCCACATTCCCAGTTCTGTCCCTCACCCAGGGCGAGTGAGAGACTGCAGAGAGTGCATTTCCTTTTCACCATTCCTTCCCCACACTTCTCCCTTGCTCCAGGGTGGGCTCTGCAGTTCCTGCCTGGCAGGAGAACCAGGTCCAGCCTGTTTTCTCCTGGAGCTGGGGCTGTTTCTCTCACATTTTTCACACTGTCACGCTGGATTTTGCCTTTGGACAGAGGTGCCACCAGTCTCAGGCAGGTCCTGCTGTGTGATGGGGTGATGGAAGCAGGACAGACCCTCACCTTCCCAGCACTGCCTGGGGCTCACCAGCACAAAACCAGCACTCTGTACATTCACACCAGGCTGTGCAGTGATGGCACATCCCATCCTGCAGGAATTCCTGCCAGGTTTAGAGTGTTGTAGGAGAGGGAAGGATGACAGAGAAGGTCAGCCAGTCTTGCTTGTCCTGCCTCCCACTGAGGTAACAGAGCTGGGTGCTAAATTAGATCCCCCTCTTCAGAAATCTGAGTTGATGTACAAAGGCTGTTGGGGCATCTTGTGAGCACAAATGATCCTGCATGAGCAACTGAGCTTGTGCTTGACTGATGTTTAAGGCCTGGTTTTGATTGAAAATGTAGTTGTACTTGTATGGTAATGTGCTGGCTGTGAAATGTGTTGTCTTTTACATGAATTCCTGAGTTAGGGACACATTTTTCGCATGTTCAGGATCTTACATTTCCTAGATTATGTTTTCTTAAGTGTGTTTTTTGATTTTAAGTTGCCAGAAAATTTGTAACTGCTCTGAAGACAGGAGAGAGGAGCCTCTCCTCTTCCCTACCTCTCCAGAGGCCAAATCTTTAATGTTTGGAGGTTTTTGCCTGTATTCCATTAATATTCATATCTAAAGTGTAGAAGCAGGTGAGATGGCCATGCCATCAAATGATGGCCATCCTCTTGATTTTAATCATGCATCCAAGGCCTAAATGGCATATAAAATTGTCTTGTTATGTTGGGCTTCAGGGCTTTTCAGCCATTAACCTTAAGCTTGCATGGCATCATTTTTTAACCTTATTTATGATCCAAAGGGAGGCATGTTCAGTTCCTTATGAGCCACTTGCATTCCTGATGGTGATGGCAGCTCTGTGCCCAGGAAGAGCCTGGAGAGTGCAGGACAGGGTTTGTCTCAGGAGGGTAAATGATCCTGCTGTTCTCAGTGGAATTAGGTTTACTTTGAGAGGGATCTTGCTGAAGATTTCCCTGTAGCTGCTAACAAGGTGGTAATGAACATGTGCTGCTGGTGTTTCCACACATATTTAATGTGCCAGATGCTCTGGCAAACTAACATTTTGTTGTTTCTTTTTTGTCCCCAAGATAGCCTTGCGTTTATGTTCTTGTCCTGGGAAGCAAGTTAGAAAAGTCATTTGAACAGCAGTGAGCTCTATGTAAGCATTTTTATGTTTAACCTGACGAGCCAAAGTCTTGCCCCAAAATATTGTCTGCTACTCTACAAAGAAGCTGTCAGCCCTTCATTAATCATTTAGGAGTCCTTCAACTGCACAGTAAACAAAACCCACCAGGCCTGTGTTGTCCTGCTTGCAGCCAATTCTCTTTTGCTCAACACCTCATGGAGAACTTGGTTTGAAACCCAATCTAGCGAGGTGCAGCCTTCCAGCAGACTGCTATTAATGGCCCAGATGTCTCCTTAATGAAGGGGTTTTGTTGTGCCAACACCAAGCTCTCTACCTCTCCTCAAGTGGATGCTCTCGTTGTTGATGCAAATACCATTACCAGGAGAAGCAGAATGCAACCTGCAGTGTTGTAGTCTCTGGAACTCAAAATTTTGTAATTACTCTTGGTGCATACTCTTAAAAGCTATTTTGTGCAGGGGTTTTTCAGCATAACTGAAAAGCAAGCTCCAGATTTTGTTGTTGGTTTTTTTGTAGTGCCTGATACACCCTTGTGACTTTTGGAAGTGCAATTTGGATTGTATTCTGCAAATTAAATGTTAGTAAGGAAGAAATAGCTGGGATGTGATTTGTTGAGGTGTTTTTCACATGGTGCCCTGACAGTGAACAGTCGAGTGCTTAGATGTGTGTTACTTATGCAAAAGGAAGTTCGAGTTTAGTTGCCAAAATCTGATTTCTTTAACTTGTGAGTTGACAGAATATAGGTATGCTTCACCCTGAAGCCTTAGACTGGAAGTTACACAGCAGTTCCCAAAACGGTAAATTTGAAGATTTCCAGGCTCGCTTAAGTGCTGTCAGCCAAAGCTTGTGTTCAGTCTTAAGCATTTTTCGCTTCACTTAGGAGAGCCCAAAATAATCAGTGCTTGGAAAGGAAGCTGTGTTATCCTGACATGAGTTTAAAAGAAATATTACTCCCAGATTGCATATGTCTAAAATACACTTCTCAAATTTCTTCTGCTGAATGTTAACTTACAATGGTGAAGGTAAGTGACTGTGAAGATAATTTTCATGTTTAATTAGTTGTGTGCATGATTCATATGTGTTTTCTTCTCATTTCAGTTTCCTGCCAGCCTAGTATTTTTATATTGCTGTAAATATGTGAGTGTGTATTTGGGGGCAGTACTTGTGGAGTGATGGTCACCAGCTCTCATCTTTTTTAATGTCTAAGTGCATTAACTCTCAAGATACTGACAAGTCAGATTTATTTTTTCTAATACAGAAGAGGTACAACCCAGTTGTACAATGCATGTAATCTCAGAAGAGTAAACCCAAATGCTTATCCCTTTAAAAACTCCTGAGAGAAAGAATTGCTTGGAGAGAAGAACCTGCTAAACTTCCTTTGGCTTAAAAATACTTGCAAATACCCTGAAGCCAGCCACTGTGTTCGCTGATGCTAAACATCGGTGAGCAACCTCCCACCCATTCCTAAATGCAATTTATCTTTCTAGTTCTCTGGTTGAACTTCTTGGCTCTGTTGTTAACTGCAGTAGATGCAGTGAACATGACAAAAATAACCCCCCAAAGTGCTGCAAATACCTGAAGTAGATACTGAGTAAGAATTGCTCAAAAGTCTGTGCATGAATTCAATGTATGGATTAGGACTGTGGGGAGAGTCCTCAAAGCCATTGTTTGTCAGTTTACATTATAACAGTAAAACTGGCGCCAGCTTCAGCTGTGTTGGAGTATTTACAGTAATTTCACGCATATAAGGCACACCTTTTTGACTGAAGTTTTGATCCGAACCCGGACGTGCGCCTTATACTCCGGTATGCCTTATAGGTGTGAAATTCCTGTAATTGTAACCCCGTGTTTACAGGGAGGTGCTGGTAGCTGTCACCTGGACAGGGCAGTGATTTGGGCTTGTCTTAGGTGCCAGTGGAGCTTCAGCCACCCCATGGGCACTGGGGCCCTCCTAAGCAGCAATGTTGATGGATCACAGGTTTCCAGAGTGGATTATGTGACTGAGAGCTGTGTCCTGTCTGCTCCTGTCTCCTCCCTGGTGATGGTGCCACTGGATGTGCTGCAAGCTGCATCAACTTGCTGAAACAGAAAAACAGTAAAAGATGGGTTTGTTGGTCAGGCTCTGTGGCTGCAGGAGGTTGTGGCTGGCCCAGGGCCAGAGCTGTATCTTTGGTCAGTAGTAAAGTCTCTGAATGTTTCAATCATTAGGTGCTAATCAAATCCCAGGGTAGATGATTATACAGTTTGCAATTACCCTTGATACCTTCCTTTGTAACTTCCAGGCAACAATTTGGGAAATAAGTTCATTTGCAAGTAGTCATTGTAGCTGTTGAGGATTGATCAGCCTAATACTTCAGTTTAGGTGGTTTTTTTACATGTTCCCTTTTATTAGCTTAATTTATAAAATTTCAGCCATTACCTGCCTTGAACTTCCAACAGCATGTGCCAAGTCCTGTTGTGTTCATTCACCTGTTTCCCAAGGGCAGTTTTAGGTAGGTATTTTTGAAATGTGCATCTTAAACAGATTCCAGAGGAGGTTCAGAGGAAGATGTGAAGTTTACTGCTGCTTTCTCCAGAGAAGCTGGAGGAGAATCCTGGTTATGTACTAAATGACAGGAGTGCTTGCCCCAGTCGTAGGAAGCCCAGGACAATTTCCTCCAGGTGCAGGCTGTGTCTGAGACATCCTCAGTGTATAACAGTAACACACCGATCCTTATTTAATTCCCATTTGGAATCTTGTCAGGAGTGACTTGCCTAAAATCTAACACCATGTTAGTAGGACAGTGATGAAAACCAGGTATCCTTAATTTCTGAATTCATTAGTGCATTACCTACTTAAAGACCTCTCTGAAATGAGCTGTAGCAATTGCTGGTTGCAATTTGTAAATAGGATTTTAAAATAGCATTATCTCTTCCTTCAAGGGGGGTTGATAGGATTGACTGGCAAACTATTTTAATTACTGCATATATACAAGAAAAACTTCTCTCTGACAAAAACATATTATGTCTTGGCTCTTTGTACTAACCAGCTCAACTTAAATTTCACATCTTGCTGCCAACAGCTGCCTTACTGAGACACAGTGCTCATAATAAATGAAATTTCATGAAAAAGAAAAATGAAAACTTAGTTCCAGCTGGATTGTAAAGGCAGTTGGAGCATTTCTGTCATGCATATAAAGCTGCCATCCACATAAACATTGCTAATTAGTTTTTCATTTTTAATAATCAGCATCAGACCTTTTCTTATTATCGAGGCAAATGCAAGCTATTAGAACCGTACAGTTTCATCCAATGTCCATTAGCTGTTGAATCTTGTCCAAAGTTAAGTGTTGGAGTGTTTGGGGAGAAACTCACCTTTTAGTTTCAGGTTTTCAGGTTTCTGACAGCCTCCTTGGATGAAGACCCTGCAAGGAGCAGGCTGCTCTGGCCCTGCTTGGTGGCACTCACAGGGGTGTTAGTGACATCATTTGTTCTTGGAGCTGCTGCTCTGCATTGTTGAAAGCCCTGCAGCTGGTGAGTGCTTGCCCAGACTACCAACAGGAATCTCACTGAATTATCACACACCCTCCCCTCTCTGCACATGGAAGAGATTAATTCTTAGAGCCACAAACAGAACGAGAGCTTTGTACTCAGCACCATCGTGTAAGTTCATGCTGAATACAGTGCCAGTAACCAACTCTAACCAATAAAATCACAGTTCTAATAACCATGTGTTTTTACAGCACCCTCATCCCAAAGGATCAAAGAAACGTTGATTATTTAGCTTTGGGTCCCATCCCCTGTTGTTCTCACTCCTTCCCCTAGCTCCCCATGAGCTCAGAAGAGCTGAAACCCAACTGTTGGTGTGCAGCCACAGCAGGGAGGGACACAGCAAAACCACACAAGGGAGCATTTCACCCAGGAGAAGTGACAGGCAGTGTTGTTGGGCAGACAGAACACAAACATGAGAGAGAGCCTGCCTTGGCCAGGGGTTGATATCCACATGTCCAAACTGCTGTAAAATTAGTTATTGACAATAAGTAGATTAGAAATGTTAAAATTCAGCCTTTTTGAAATTTACACTGTGTGTGATGCACAACTTTGCCTCTATAGAAAATTTTGTTAAAGACAGAGCTGATCTCTCCAAAATCTGTGGATGCTACGAACAGTGTTAGTTCAAGACATAGAGTGGAGAAGTTGAGTGGTGGTGACACCAGTGACACTGCTGTGAGTGTCTGAGGAAGCAGGTATACATTGAGCAGTTGAGGTGCCAGCAGCAGAATGTTGCCCTTTACTTAGGAAAAGGTGAATGGAGCTGTCAAGAAGTTTTACCACCCCATGGCTGAGCTATTAATATAAATATATTAATATACAATGTGATTATATCCTCACAGTGCTGTAAGGGCCCCTTGTCCTGGTGCAAGTGTGTGTGAGACGTGGTGAGACATCTCTCCTGAGCAGTCCCTGGGGGTTGTCAGGATCTTTTAGCTCAAGGGTTTCCACAGTTGCAGGACTGAAGTTCCTTACCAGAAGGAAAACTCAGTACAAGAAGGTTTCTGAAAAACGGGGTTGAGAGAGCTATTTAGATGCAGTACTGAGTCTACATTACAGAAGTTTTGTGGTTCAGACAGTGTGTGGTTGTTGTTGATTACAGCAGCAGGTAGAGGTCCAAGATCCACTGTGAATGTAAATGTAATTAAAGTGCTTCTTGCTTCAGAGTATTTCTTTCTTATGATCATAGAAGAATGCAATGTGGGCAGAAGATACAAACTGCCATGACCAGGTCTGAATTATAGAACTTTAGAAAAGCTTAAAAATTCCTAATGACCAAACATTCTACTTTTAAGCCTAAAAAATCAGCTTCCAACCAAAAAAGAAACCCTCTTGTTGAAAAAAGAACCTGTGGCTGAGCAGCAACAACTTGCACTATTTTAAATGCCTTTCCATCCCATCTTAGATGAGTGCATGAAATAAATAGGTTGTATGCTGTCCTGTATCAGAACTGGCAGGGAAAGAGAAATTGATACCCTGCACAAAAACCCTGTCAGCAACTGGAGAACAATCCTATTCTGGGATAATTCTTACTCCAAGGTATTTCTGTTGCTGAGGAATATTGTCACCTTGAGCTGTGCCTTGTTTGCATTTTGCTGCTGCCTGGGGCTCTGTAAGGTAGAGATTGCAGCCAGTATTGAAGAAGCATAAATTTTTGTTACCAGCAAGAGTCAGACAATGTTGTTGAGAGAGAGGGAAGGATCATCAGTTTCTGTGCTCAAAATTGTATTTCTTAGGTGTTTATGGAAAGGTCCAAAAATGCAAAAATGTCACTACATTGTGTCTTTATAGATGAGAATGGCAGAATTACTTACATGTGTCTTTTTCTAGGGAGAGAATAATTGTTGGAAGTATTTAAAAATGAGAATGATTGAGTATCTAAAACTGTTCCCAACACAAAGTACAAATCTTTTGTTGACATTTGATCTATACTGTTCATAGATCTTTTATATACACAGAGGGATTTACTGCTTTGTAATCAAGCTGCTGAAGAAAAACGTCCTTTTATTCGCTGGGGATGACTGTAACAAATTAAAATGGTTTTCCATTAGCCTTCCCTACTTAGCTGAACCACTTCAAATTACTTGGGACTTTGGCCTTTTCCGACCTCCTCACCTTTGCTCAAACATTTCTGCTTCCAGGAGTGCAGCAGAGAACCAAGACAGAGCCCAGAGAGAAAAGAAATGTTTAATTTTGAAAGCCTTGTGCACAGCAGGTGATCTCTGACATGGCAGGGTGCTGATGGTGGCAGGAGCTGATTCAAGTTTGAGTGCATGTGTATTTTTCTGTCAGACTGTGCATGCAGATAGGTTGTTTTGATTTTAGGTTTTTTCTGGGCTCTTGGCTTTGTTTGTTTGCTTGTTTGTTTTATTGCTCCTGTGAGGTTTCAGTGGCAATAATGGTTTTACCAGCTTGTGGGCAGAATTGTAGAGCTGAAACAACCAAACCTCTGAGGCTTGTCTGAGCACAGAAGTACATTTAAAGTGTATGTAAAATTCTCCTTCTCACATTTATCAAGTGCAACCAAACTGCAAAACAAACTGCAGGTTTGAAATGACTCTTCTGTCAAGTGTGCAAGTCTTGATTTATAACTGACAGTGCCCCAGTGTTAAATGCACACACATTGATCAGTTTTTATTAAAAAATAAAAAGAAGGCCACAATATTTGGGCAGTGTATATGCAGTTCAATTCCAGATTGCTCCAGTTATTATAGGAATGGAAGGTCTGGATTTCATACCAAATTCCCACATCTTGTTTGCTCCTGCCTGTTACTCTCTTTGTATCCAGATTCTAAACTCAGATTTTATACCTCTCACTGGCTTGTGATAGTAACTTGGAGGTGACATAAAGTTATCTTAGTGCAGTGTCATATTCTGGGGAGCCTTATAGAAGATTCTGCACTTGGAACAGGGCAGAGAAATACAGGGCATTATTGAGTTGCTTCTTTGAAATACTTCGGTGATACAAATGTGCATGAGGAATAGTGACAGGACTGAGCTTTTCACCAAATAAAAATCACTTGTTTATGCATAGAAACCCGACTAGACTGACTTGTTTCTGTGTCAGGAAAGAATGCAGGGCAGGCCTGGAGTGACCCCAGGTTTGTTGTGAGCAAGGTGGTTCAAACATCTGACTTTGGAGGCATCAGGAGTAGAAAATCCTCCTGGCTAACCCTGAGCATGCACACCCTGGGGGATGCTTGCTTATTAATTAATGCCTACAAATGAATATTTTAGAGACAGCAGAGCTGAGTAGAGCTCCAGCTGTGTCTCAGCACACCCAGAGCAGTGAATGAACTGGGGAGAGGCAGCTGCACCCTTTGGGAACACAGCAGTGGGAAAACAAATGGCACTCAGAGGTGTCTCAGGGTAGCCCACTCTTACAGGAATTAATAGCTAATGCCAGCCATTAAGATTTAGGAAAAGTTCCAAAACTGTCCTATCAACCATAACTATTCCAGTTTTGAAGTGTTTTTGTTGAGCAAGGGCTAACTTGTCAGAACAAAAAGAACAGCTGTAGGATTCTTGGCTGGTCGTAGTGAAGATCTCATATCTTAAATATTTTCAGCTATCTGTGGTTATTCCACATAGGTAATAATAACTTACAGTCTGCATAAATGTGGAGAAGGAACACAGGGAAACACAAGCTGACTGTAAATGTTGCTTGTAAAAGAAAAGCAAAATCTGTATGTCATTGATCAAAGGAATAAAATCATAGCCGAGGGCAGTTGGGTATCACTAATATCTTCTGGTCAAGAGGATGCTGGGATTCAAGTAACCCTTGGGGTAATTGTGGGTTTCAGGTGGGCTGTACAGCATAGGCAATGTCTGGCAAAGAAATGTGAAAAACTACTGAAGTTTCTGAGACTGTATTTGTATTCCCTACTCTTGTATCTCGGGCCATTGGGGTGCCAAGGACAATATTTTGAGCAGTTGAGAAAAGGAAACGTTCCTAATTTTGCAGTTGCTGGTGAGCACTTGCATCCTGGGAGGAGAGCAGCCCAAACAGGGTGTTTGCCTAGTGAAGCTTGTCTCTGCTCCAAAGCACACTCTGGGCTTTTTACATATGGGAGCATGCAAGAATTTATAATCTGACCCTCTGTTTTATTTGTGTGTACACATGACCTGCAGTTCATTAGAGAAATCCTTACTGCAGCTCTGCCCCTGCCCTTTCTGGGAGTGATGCAGAGTCAAGAATGGCCTTAGAAATTAAATTGCAAGAGGTTTCATACAAAACCACAAGCTTGAAAGAGCTTAACGCTGGTGAGAGAATGATGTCTGGCATTTCATAAATCATCAGCAGGACTAACGTGCTGTTTGGAGATTTGTATTCTTAGCAAATTAATCATGTTCAGGAACACTGGGGTAGCAGTGTTGGATGAGACTCTGTGCAACGCCTCTGTGCCAAATAAACTGCAGGGAGAGGGGAGATGGGAGATGCAGAGGAGAAGCCAGACTCAGCTTTCACATTACCTCAGTGTTGTCCTTGATAGCAGTCTTTAAAAATATCCCTCTTTAAAAACTGATAGACAAAATGTCAGTGAGAAGCTTCTTAGCAAGTTGCCTTGCTGTTGGCAGAATGTGTTTTCTGCTTCTGATACCTTCAGTGTCAGTCCAAACAAGATTTACCCTCAGGAGGTTTTTCAGTTTCCTCCCAAGCCTTTAACACCTCTCCAGCCCTGGAGAATGGTCATCAGCAAGAGTGGAGCTCTTAGGAGGTGCCACAGGAAAACAAACCTCTTTTTGGAGTTCCCTTGGAATTCCACCCACCTGCATTCTCATGTCAGAAACCATAGAGCTTTTCTTGGCGTGAACCCAAAGCTTTGGTGTAACCAAGGGTAATTTTGCCAGAATTTCTAGAATTTCATTTATTTGCTCAGTTATTAATAGATTCTTGTGGTATTCACACCACTGTTTTTCCCTTGAATTCACCAAACTTGACATTTGAATTCTAACCCAAATATCAATATTTGCCATAAACTGCAGTTTCAAATGCATACTTACATGCAGGATTCCATACAACTAAAGATGCTGCTTATCCCTCTGCTTCTCTGATGTTACCTCCTTTTCCCTTTAAAAAAATAATACAAATGCATACCAGGAACCAAAAGAAGTGTTGGGCAATTAAATCATGCCAATTTTTCATGTAGCCTGCAAATTAATTTCTATAGCAATGTAGAAGACTAATAAATCCATTCTGTGTATAGATATTGGATAAACTGACTTATATATAGCCTTTATTTGGCTTTTTTTTTTACTCCACTTTTTTATTAACCAGACTGGAATGCTTCCACTAAGAAGCAAAGCAATTAATTTCAGCATCCTGGAGCCAGTAGTGTATTTTGGGGTTGCCATACACTGCATTAATCTACAGACCACCACTGCTTATTCAGTGTTCTGGTATAAGTCAGATAAATACAGTTAATGACTAAACCCTGAATATAAATCTGCTGTGTTTCCAGACAGCTGTTAGATTAGTTCTCTCAATTCTTCTGCTGTGCCAGTGGATGCCAGCAAGTTCCAGATTTAAATGCTTTTTAATGCTTTGTGCAGCACTGGACACATTTTATAGAGCTGAGTAGGAGATATGCTATATTGTGCTTAATAAACTATTCTTTAAAATATCCATGATTCAGCTGCTTGCATGGAAAAATGTATGCTTAGCTTTGAGAAAAATCTTAACTCTTACAGCTTTCACTCTGAGGCTATTCTTAAAACCTGGACTTTTGCTTAAGGTGTGTGTACGTGCTTTTCAAATTATTTGTCCCATGTATTTCCTGGCAAAGTGCTGGCAGGACAAGGAAAACGTTGCCTTTTTCAATTAGATGTTGTTAACTTCTCTCAGAAACTCAAGTTCTTGTGGGCAGTGCGCAAGAATTAGAGGGAAACAGATGAACTGTAATTCCAGCAGAAACTTGTTTTGTTTGTTTAGAAATTGTACTGAAAGTTTTTGTGGGTTTTGTTTGGGTTGGGCTTTTTTTATCCAGTGCACAGAAAGGTTTCAGATATTATGTTTTTCAGTAGTACTCCATAGCATTTCAGAAGGCTTTTCTCAAGGAAAGGGAGAAGGAGCTTTTTACTTCTGTGTCACGTGTTCTTCTTATTTTGTGTTATTTTCTTCATGGATTTTGTCATTCTTAGCTTTCACCCCACTGGTGCATGAACACTAGGAAAGTACAGTAATTTTACGACTATAAGGTGCACCGGATTATAAGGCGCACTTCCGAGTCGGTGGCAAATCTCCAAACTTTGTCCATATATAAGGCGCACTGGACTATAAGTTGCACTTTTTTTTTGCAGCGAGGATCTGCACACAACAAAGTAACAAATTAGTAACGGAATGGCGCGATCGCGGGGTTTACTGGCAGCTGCTCAATTTGCAAACATTTTTCATGGATTGGCGCAGCCTTTAAACGCAGTCCCAGGCGCCCTCCCCGTGCTGTGGGCCCACGGCTCAGCTCATGGCTGCTCTCGTGGCTCGCACTTCTGGGTTTGCAAATTTCCGAACTTTGTCCATATATAAGGTGCACTGGATTATAAGGAGCACTTCCGGGTTTCGATCAAAAATTTTAGTCAAAAGGGTGTGCCTCATAGTCGTGAAATTACTTAAGTTGCTAGACGAGTTTAGGAGGTTCTGGCACATGTTGTCCTCCCATGTGAGACCTGCAGTTTGGAATCTTCGCACCCATTCACTCTGCAATATCTATTGCTGGAAATGCCCCCTATGAACCTTCAGGAGCTGAGTTCAAAGTGCAGGATGCAGGATTTTAAGGCATCAAATGATCCCATAATGCTAGTTTGTGATTAGAAGCTGAACTAACCGGTTCTCTTAATTGTGGCATTTCAATTCCACGCTTAAATGTGCAGCTGAACTGGATGAATTTGCTGGGCTCCCAAAAATGAACCCCCTGCAAGAAGGCACACAGGCAGGCTTTGTGATGATAACCTGTAAAGGCAGCAGCTGTGCAGGGTTAGCAGGTTGGTCATGCTGCATGTGAGGCATGGCAGGAGATGCACGGACCTGGCACCTCCTGCTCACAGGGGAACACACCAGCTGGGTGGAATGGATGTGGCACAGGAATTACACAGCCAAGTGGGAATGAAAGGGAGGGTTTAACCCTACAGGAGCTGGCTGCTGGACTGAGCAGGGCTGTTATGAGGTCCAGGAGGGAATAGGAATGTGAGACTCAGGCTTCTGTTTGGTTCTAACAAGGGAGTGCTTGCTCCTTGCACAGGCACAGAGAGAGGTTCTGAAGTGGTAAGCAAACATCAGAAATACACTGGTTTAGTGGCATTTTTTGTAGGAGCAGAACTGCTTTTCTGTCTTTGGTGTTTATATTTTTTTTCTCCCTCATGTTCTTGTGCTAGTTTACCGGAGTGCAACATGTTGTCTTCATAATTTTGAGCTCAGCATGCTCAGAAGTGGAAAAATGCAGAAACCCCTGTTTTACAGAGGAGAGGGATAGAGGCGAACAGGTTAAATAGGAGTTGGCTTTGTAAAGTACTCTGGTGACAGGAAACCTGTGGCTGACACAGAACTGACTCCAAGTCTCCCTTACAAGAGCCCTGGCCACTGCATCATGGCATCAAACTTGCCATTTCTGACAGTTCCACTCAAGAGAAATAAAGTAAATTGTTTTTCTAATAGCAGTTCTATTTGTGTTAGTATCTTAAGGTGGCTGGCTCTCTAATTAGTGATTGAGGAAAATTAATGTAGAACTGTAACCTGGAGCTCAGGTACTTGCTCCAATTTTTGTGTTACTCCTGTATATGTACTAACTTAAAATAAAAAGAAAAGCGAAACACAACCTGAAATTAGTCACAATCTCCTTTTCCCTTGTTTCTCTTATCAGATTTTCTGTGAAAGGGAAAAAGAGGCAAGCTGCTGTATTTCTTGTGGAAGCCAAGCACTGCATTCATATATTTTGCACTGTTGATTTTATTTTTTGATTTTCTGGTAGCTCACTGCTGCAAACAGTTGGAGTCAGCCAGAGCATCTTTGCATGCTGCTGGTGACTGAATTGGACATATCTGTGCCATCCTGCAGTAGCTGGAGGCAGGAAATGGCTTTGATTCTTTTGTCTGTGGTAGAAGTTACTCCATAAAAGTGTCAGAAGGAAGAGATACTGAAGGTGATGAGCTGAAATTAATCCAATGTCAGGAAACGCATTCACTGTTGAACCAGACTGTCAGGCTGCTCTTCTGGGCTGTGCAAAGGTGAGTGCCTTTGAAGTCCCACGTGTGCAAGTGAAATTTGCCTTTAAGCTGGGGAAATTGCAGCTCAAATCTGAGTTTTAAGTCTAAGGCAGTCACCTTCTCCATGGCACATGCGAGCTTGTTCTCAAATATCCAAGCAGTGAAAGTTGCCTTTTACTTGCAGCTGGATTTTTTAGTCTGTACAGATGCTAAAACTCTTTTCTTGGATTATCTGAAAGAACTCTAGGAGTTGCCTTTTTCTGTAGCTGCAGGGAATTATCTCCAGCTGCCCTGCAGTCCTGTGAGTGACACTTTGCCTCTTGCTGGTTTGAATCCCTCTTGTTCCCAGCATCCCAAATTGGGCTGGAGTGGCTGCTGGTGACAGGTGACAAGCTGTGTCACAGAGAGTTCCACTGGTGCTCCCCAGGGTGAGTGGTGTAAAATGTGATAGCAGGAAAATGCTCATTAGAGAAACAAAGTGGGCTTTAAGAGCTAGTTTTGTCAGTGGATCTGTGAACATCTAATAAAAGATGCCATGGAAATGCCATGGTTTGTGGTCATGGTAAGTTCCTTTTTGTTTTTGTATTTTTGAAGAATTTGAAGCCATCAGAAAATAAGTTAGGTCATAGTAAGCAGACCCTATTTTTTTCATTTAGTTTGATTTTTGTGAGTGAAAGTGCACTCTTCCAAGTGCATTTTAAACTTAAAGCTGCAAAAGGAGTCTGTAACTTCTGTGTGCCTTCCTGCACAAACACCATGCTGGCTATCCCATTAGGAGTGCTTGTTTCTATTATTGATCAAAGTTACTGGTTGAAGTCTGCCTTGACTGTTCTTAGGTGTTTTAGTGCTAACCAGGTGGCAAAAGGCTGTTAGAGCACCACACTTGCTTCTGACTTTGATCTGACAGGTGAAGGTGGTCCCTTATTCGCAAGCTGGTGCTTAAAGAATTTTTAAATTTAGTGAAATTTGGGGTGGAATATGGAGTTTTTCTGCTAGGTAATGAGGTTTTTGTATTTAAAAAAATTAAGTAGCAATTGAAAGATGCTGCTATTACACGGCTGTCTAGTTGCCTGTGTGAAATAAGCTGGTGGCATCTGTCCAGTTGCAGGCAGATGTCCACATCACAAATCATCAGACTCCTTTTATAGAGCAGAGAAAATCAGCCCACGCTCTTTCAGTTCAAGCCAGGAGGGATACAGTGAGGAAACCTTGCATTTCTCCTCTGTTCCATCTGCATTTAAAGAAGAAAAACACACATACGCATCTCTTTCCAGAGAACTGTTCCAGCATCACTGAATAGGAGCAAATGTCCTCCAGGGAAAGCACAACTGAAAAGTACTGGAAAGAGAAAATTTGTTGAGACAGATGTGCTCCTGTATAGATGAAGTATTTTTCTTTGAATAATCTGGTGGAGCTTGCAGTTGTGCATGTTAATTCTCCTGGCTGACAGGTAGCTGGCAGGTGGGTTTTGTAGGCTCAGTTGGGTGTGATGGACACATGAAAGGCACTGTTATGTTACACTTTGGTCCCTGCTACTGCTGCTAATTCTGACATGCCATTGTAAAACTCTTTACTTTTCATATATGAGAAGGTGTTAGATTAACTGGTTGGCTAATGGGCATCTTTGTTCCAGTTACAAACTCAGTCTCTTTCAGCACTTTTCCATTTACTGCCCTGACTGCTGTTTATGGCAGCAGTGGCAAGAGCTACAGCTGCCAAAATTATTTTAAAGATCGTGGTGTTTGGTGCCAGCCCTAATCTCTCTTGGTGCCAAACTTGGCTCCAGCAGCAGTAGCTCTACATTGTTATTCTTGAGAAACACTTGCATTACATCATGGTGAAAGGAGGAAAAGAGATTTTAAAAATTTCAGTTATTCATATGAAATATTCACAGTGGGGCAAAACAAGGCGGAAAACAAAACTCCTGCAGTTCAAATGTCAGTGTCCCTCTGCACTTTGTTATTTGAGGCAGTTTCATATCATAAAATGGCACTTCCAGGAAGTGTTTTTCATTATCAGATCAGGCTTTGCAAAGGAAAACAGGGACATTTGTGTGCATGGCATTGGGTTGGTGCATTTGTTCTATTTGGGGTTTTCACTACCATGCTGTCCTGCAGAGCATCAGCGACTGGATGGGAAGATCTTTGTGGCTCTTCTTTGTTAATATTCTCTGGTTATCCCTGCAAAAATTCCTTCCCTCTGTCTTGAGAATAAACCTGACAGCCAACAGCTTTGGGAATTTGGGCCTGAGTTAACTTTCACCTGGGCTTGAAGAAAAAAGCTTCAGCCTATCGTCACACCAAAACTCATGGGAAATCAGACCTTGGCCCACCTGAGCATAAAAAGTGAATCATGCTGTCCCATGTTTGTTATTCCCATGTTGTTACTTTAGCCTGACTTTCAAATACCAACAGAAACAAATTATTAATGGAGTTAATATCATGGAAGAGGTTGTGAGCATTTGCTCTGAGTAGCTTCTTTTCCCCTTGGCTGTTTCCACACTGTTAATTGGGATGAGTAACCAAAGTGCTGTTTGCTCAAGCATTGCTTTTGATTATTGTCCTTTTTTCTCCCAACATGTCCAAGATAAGTAGCAATTACATTGTGCTACCTTGCTCACTGCTGTTGTGCTATAGCACTTTAAAATGAGAAATCTGCTGCACTTTTATCTATAAACTGCCTTTATCAGCCAACCTCTTGATTCAGGGTGTCCCTCTTGAGCCTTCCAGTTTTACATACAGGAACAACAAAAAAAATTGACATCTTAATATTCCTTCTGGTGAGGTAATCAATTTTCACTACAGAAATATTATTCATAATGACAGTTGATTTTTATTTTATTGCCAGTCAAAAATGGAGGGAAAAGGTGGCTTTAGTTACATCTGTGAAGAAGAGGAGGGAAGGATAACTTCTTGAAGTTCAGCTGAGTGATAGCCTCTCTTCCAGGACTATCCCCTGCTCTTCTCAAAGAGGAAGGATTGTGACTGAGGGAGTGCTAGAAGTTCATTAATTTGATTTATTCACTAAATGCAGATTGGTAACCTGGCTTAGCTGGTACCTAAACAGGGGAGGTGTAGCAGGATGCAGTTGGTTTTCCTCATCCAGGGAAGCAGCCTCAGAGTTAAATGTATTGTTAAATTTGCAGTGCCCTTCACAGCTTTGCCTGCAGCATTGGTGGACAAGAATGTGTCAAGCAGCATCAAAAGGAGGGGGGCAGGTCTTGTTATGTTGTAAGGATTAACTGATATTAACATGTTGAAGATGACCCCGCCAGAAATTCACTGTTGATCACAGAATTGTCTAAACTTTGTGAACCTGCTATTTCCATAAATTACAGCACTAACCGAGCAGTTCTGTTCAGAAGTGCCATATCACCATCACTGCTCTTTTATTGATAAGGAAAATGAGGAAATCTTCCAATCTTGTGCACACACAACAGCTCCTGGCTGTCTTCTCTGCTTGGACAAAGCCTGGCTTGGGGGACTGAACCAAGGAGAGAGGACGTCATTCTCACTCCAGCCTCACCTGTACTGTTATGCTAGACTTTTCCCTCACATCCAAAGTCCTTTTGCTAACTTACATTTCATAGTTCTTTTCCCATAGCTCTTTGTGAATTATTATTCCCCAAGTGCTCCTCCTTTACAGGCTGAGAACAGAGGTGCTGACACAGCCCTGTAATAAAGGGGCAGCCCTACCTCTCTTAGTGGGTTGCTGAAGCCATTGCAGGACTCTGACAGGTTTGAGAAGTAAATCAAAATGGTGAAGAAATTCTCCATAGTCTGGGAATGGAGAGATTTTGGAGCAAAAATGAGTGAGAGAACACACCCTAAAGGACAGGTCTCGTGCCTCACCTCCTCCTTGGCTGTCTCATGTTCACCTTGGTCATTATTCACTGGCATGGATATCAATACTCAGCACTGGAACAGACTCCACATAAAGATTTCAGAGCACTTTCCAGCCCCTAAAAAGAGCTTAATTGGTAATTTTTAATGTAGTTCTCAGTTTTACAAAGGCCTGAATGTAGTCCTGAGAAATCTGCCCAATGTCATAGCGATTGGAAGAACTCTGGGGTGTAAATTCAAGGTAAAAGCCCTAGGGAAAATGATATATATTATATATCTTTTGTTACTGCAGTTTATTTAATACTGAGGTGGCTGGAGGTCTCACAGAGTAGGACACCACTGCACTGGTGAATGTTTCACATGCATTGAAGAGGAACACTTGTCCTGTTCTCTAGGGCAGACACACAAAGGTCAGGGAGCACAGTGGTGGCACAAAGGACTGGCCCAAACCATCAGCTGAGTTACCAGGGACACAGCAGGGAGAAAAAAAACAGCTTTTCTGAGTCTCAGACCAGGGTTTGATCTGCTATTTCTCCATGACAGAATTAATCTCATTGTGTACTCTGTGAGAACTTTTCCATAATGAGTGAGTACCACATTTTCTTGTACACGGTTACGTGTGGATTTTAATCAGAGTATTGCTTCTCAAGTGGCATGAGCAAGTATTTTCTAATACATTGATTTTTCTGTGGGAACTGCATGGGATCATGGAGTGAGTGGCTTGGGTTGGAAGAGACCTTGAAGATCATCTTATTCAACCCCCTGCCACCAGAACAGACCGTTCACACTCTGAGCGTTGGGACATCACTGCCTTTGAGTGAGGGGTTTTTTGTTAAGATGTAGGTGGTATAAATGCCCTAAACTCTCTGGAAAACGTTTCCCCTTGGCACTCATTCCAGCTAATGGTCAACTTTCCCTGCATTAAACTGTGCAATGATAGAATTCCTGCAGCTCTTTGCTGTGTGAGGTGCTTTCCCTCCCAAGCCCTCTGCAGCTTGGGATGATTTGTCTTGTCCTGCTGCATTAGATGGAGTTTCAGGGAAGTTATTACTTGCATCATTGAATGGTTAGTTTTACATAAATTGTTAACTAAAAGTAGTTTCTCTCATGCCCCTGGAGTCTAGGCAGGCTCCACAGGTAAGCAAGGAAAGCTCTGCTTTCTAGTTGTGATTTTTCACTACTTTTTGAAGCAGATTTTTTTTTCTGTGATGTTTAGTGCTTTATTGTCTCTGCTTCGTCCTGGTATGGTAGAGCTGAAGTAGTTTCTGGATGCTTAATTTTGGTTATGTAATTGCTTTAAGTTACAGTGCATTGATGATGCAAATATTTTACAAAATAAGGTCCTGCAAACACACACACCCAAGAATGAGGTTTTTTCCTGGTGAGACCAGAGTTTTATGTCCCATAGATGCTGCTCCTTACTCATCATGACATGTGAGGAGAAAGCAGAAAACTGAGTGAGGGGAATAAACTCTCATTTCATACAATTATATTTATTTATATTTAGGTGTGTTTTTAGCCCTTCTGATTCTGAGGAAGAGTAAAAAATGTAGTTCTTCAAAGTGGAAAGAGATGCCTAAATAGTGACAAGTGTCATGAGCTGGACTCTGCAGCCCTTGGTTTGGGAAGCCCTGACTCTGGAAGCAGAAATTTTGCATTAAGGGCCCCAAACTCTGCAGCTGGAGCTGCTGGAGTGGTTTTCTGCAATCACATGCAGCCCTTGCATGCCTGGGGGATCTGAATAGGAAGAGGTGTGATGAAATTATAAAGCTTGTGAATGTCAAAGAGGAATGTGGAAGCTGAAAGAGATTATTTATGTAGATTTGTGTGTATGCATACACATCCAGTTTTATATTTCAAATCACTGTAGGCTGTAAGCTCCCAGTGTTTCTGTGTCAGTGTGTCCTGTTCTGTGTGGTACTTGCTTGTTCACAGTAAGAGGGCTGAGTAATTTTATGCTTTGGAAAATAATGTCTTTGCAAGGGTTCTCCACTTAGCAAATAGATCCAACAGACCAAAAAAAGACATTGTGAAAAATTCTGCTTTCTCATTTTGACTGGGAATAAGTGAAATACTGTTGTTGAAATGAATTTTAAAAGACCCAGTGACTCCAGCCATTGTCATGATGTATTTCTGGTCAGGCTGCCAGGCTAAGGTCTGTGCTGTGAACCCATCATGAGCTCACTCAAATTTTCAAGCTGCCTCGGAATGAATGGTGAAGGTGCCTTGTCTTCTGTGGTTTTTTGTGTCCTGAATCCCCTTTACTGTGGGTTTTTCTGCTGTTCCCCCTGCTCTATTTTCCTTCAGTCTTCCCATGTTAATCTCAGAAATGCAGGGGAATCCAGCCCAGTTCATCCCCCTTTTTCATCTCAGTCTGCTCAGGGGGATCAGGAAAACAGTCAGCAGTGAAGCCCTGCTAGGAGGAGGAAGAACATTCATTTTTATAAAGACACCCTACATTTTTTAATTTTTTTTTTTTTTTAATTAACAGGTCTGAGCCAAAAAAAGAAATAGTGTATTTAAAGAAAAATCAATGAAAAGCAGACTGGAATAGCAGGTGATGAAGCCTGGTGAAGCAAGTCAATGCTTCTGGAAATTCAGGACTTCCAGGGAAACAAGGCATGCAATTATTTGTGCCAGTTCCAAGCACTGAAAAATCTTAAGGCTGACTTTCCTTCCAAAAAAGAGGGAAAAAAAAAGTGAATGTGGCTCAAAAAAATTCATGAGACAGGAATTTTCATCTGGTTTTCACTGTCTGGTCTATGGGTTAGAGCAAGACAGAAAACTTCCAGGGAAAGTAAAATTTTGATAAAAAAGACTGTTTCATTTAAAGAAAAAAAGACAAAACACAGAAACCATGTGGGGAAAGATTTTAAAGTTGATGGAATACTTTGGTTATTTTTAAACAATAGTGGTTTCAGAAGTGTGAAAGAATTGGTCTATTTTGTTATTTTTTCTCAGTTATTTTTCTTAAACTTGTTTAGAATTAGCACTTTAAAAAAAAAGAGAAAAGAAGAAGAATTACAATATCTTAATGTTAACCCAAACCATGTTTTTTTCTTACCTATCACATAACTTTTGTTTCTCCTGGTTTCATCCTTAGCCTGGAGGCTTGTGCAGCTCTGTACCCCCAGCCAGGGCTGTGCTGCAGTGAGGACTCTGATTTCTTTTGTGCCTGGGCAATGATAAATCCAGACAAGTACTGCTGCTTTTATTGTGCACTTCCATCAGTGAGAAGCAGCTCTCAGGGATATAAACAGCCCGAGACATCTGCCCTGCTGGTCACCTTGGAAGGATGTCCTGTCAGCCAGGCTGTCCTGTCACTCCTGGTGAGCATTAATGCCAGCCCAGTTTAACTTTGTGCCTCTTCTGGCTTTTCCTGCTGCATCAGATGGACTTGTGCATGAACTCACACTCGGTATAAAAGAGAAAATGGGGTCGTGGATTTCACCTGCTGAAGCATTTCTGAGTTTTTGAGATGGAACAAAGAATCTGTTATAGATGGAGAGAAGAATGTGCAAACAGTGTGGGGAGGAATGTACTGACAGAGGAAATGAAATTACTTTCCTCTGCTTTTGAAATGTGTGGATGGAAGGAGTCAAAATCTTCAGTGTGGGAGATTCCCTATGATTATACCATGTGGAAGGTGGCTGCAAGAGCATACTGTTGGTTTTGCTTATGAATGATCCCTTTATTTTTGTACAGGAGCAAAGTAAAATTGGGAGCAGAATTTTTGCTACCAAATGTCCTGGCAATGCTGCCTAAGCTACTATGCTTCCCATGGAGTTAAAACAGTACAAGTTTTAATTCCCAATGAAAATTAATGAGGCATAGCAGGTGCTTTTGAAAATTTTATCCGTATGGAGGAAAAAAATTAATCTTGTATTTCCTAGGAATGAATTAAACCCAAATTTTTTAGGACTGGGATGGGTTTTGTTTGTTTTCTCTGAATCAGAATGAGAAAGCCATCTTCAGATTTTTTTGCATGTGATTCACTTCTGAAAGAAACTGAGGAATTAGACTGTCATGATGAGTACCACTGCAGTCATAAAGTATTTCTTAGCAATCTGCACCATTTTTTTAGGATGGTAGAAAGATGAAAGCGGTTGATCAACTAATTAAAAGCAGATAAAGTCACAGAAGCAAGACAAAAATGTTACTCTTGAAATTCAGCTGCAGTCTGTGTCTGCACTCCTCCCCTTCCCAGCAGAGCTGAAGGAGAGGACTTGGCTTGTCCCACTCCTGCCTGGGGCTCTGTGTTGGCATAGGTGTGTGTTTAGGAGGATCTAGTGGTTTAAGCTTGTGTTTGGCCTCCATCCAGACACAAGTAAAAAGTTCTTGAGAAGATCATTGCATGGGGTTGTTGCAGGGAGCATAATTTCTGTATTTCTCTCTCTCTTCATGGACAAATTTGCAGTTTCTCCCTGCCTTGAAGTACTTGTTCTTTCCACTGCAGGGTCTGGCAGGTTTTTCCCAAGGGGATGAATTCTGTGTTTTTCACCTGCAGGTCCCTTCACTGATGACAGATGCAGATCTCATTCTTCTTTTCCCCACACTGATGCCAGCTTTCCCCCACCCATGGTGTCTTTTACTCCTTTCTCTTGCCCAGATGCCCTCCTGCAGGCTGCTGTCATTTTGGGAAGATGCCCTGCTCTTCTTGCACAACGCTCTCTGAAATCTCTTCATCACTTGGCCACTGAGTTTACCCTGGTACCTCATGCTACCCAGGTGTCTCATTTGCTGAAAATGCCCTGAAAGTTCTCCTTGCAAAGATTTTTCTACCATGCAGGTACATTTTGAAGCCAGAATTCTGTCTTCTCACTCCAGAAGTAGGAATGAGTGAAAAGTGCAGAGTCCCAGGGAGGGTGGAAGTGCCTGTGATGCTGAGCTGCCTTTGGTGTGATGTGGGGAGGGTGTTAATAACAGGTGGGAGCAAACTGAGAGAGGATTTCGGTTCTGCCTGGGCAGCAGAGCTCCAGGATTTGGAAGGAGACTCCTTGATGTGTTGCTGTTGTCAGCTGTGCTGGCAGAGCTGTGCTGAGGTTCCACCTGCCCACAGTGCCATGGTGGTGTCCTGTCCCACCCTTTCAAAACCCCACTCGTGGAGTTCTCATCCCCTTGCACACTCACTCTGCTCTCCATGGCATTGGACACCCATTTGAGAGATGAGATCACCCAGGAGTTCAATCTTCAGCACACCTTTGACGCTCTTGACTTGGGGTCTGGAATCACTGCCTTCAGAACATCACTGTAAAACAATATGGGATTTGCCAGTTGCCCCAACACCTCAGTCAAAAATCTGAAACCTTAAATTGTTTGATCTGGCATTCCTAGCTTCATAATGACTGAAAAAAAATACCTCTGTTTCTATTTTTTCCTTCCTAAATGTTAGAAAAAAGATTCTGTTTTTGGCAGAGATTTTGTGGGCTAACTTTCAGGGCAAAATACTGGTGTTTGAGTAGGGGATTCTAATGGAAAAGCTGAGCAACAAATTCACACAAGGTTCTTCTTAATTATAGAAGCCAAAAGCTCTTCCAGATGTCTGTCAGCTCTGCATGCTAGATGCTGCCATCACTGGTTTTAATAAAAGCTCGCATTCAGCAAACTTTATTACTGATTTACTGTACACTGCTTAAGCCAGAAAATGTTTTTTCTCTAAAAAGAAAACAAAGGCCTGATATTTTCATCAGTTGCACTCCAGCATGTCATTTACTGTGTTAAATACCAGCCCTGTTCCATTATTTGACTATTTTCTATTGCTTGCCATCATTAAAACTGGAATTTCAGAAACTCTTGTCAAGAAGTCCATGGGCAAGAAATGCAGATGAATAAATCAGTAAATGATGCATGAAAAACAGGCAAAGCCACTACCAGCACTCGTACGTGACATGCACAACCAGCCAGGCAGTCCTGGGGAAAGTTACCTGTTTGTACATGCAACCAATACATACTCCAAACTAAAATGAGGGCTGAAAAAACCACACGAAAATGTTATAGAATAAATACAGGAAAACCTATGTGACTTTGTGAATATGAAGGTGAACAGAGCAAAACCAGTAGAGAAATCGTCAGGCAGAGAGTAGCTCATGAAATCTCTGAACAGTGATGTAATTAAAGCATATTAATCACTATAAAAGATCATTTCCCTTTAAACATCTGCTCCTGTTCACTTGGCAACAGCCTGGGCAGTGTCATGAATGATGGGGGTTTGGATTGTGCATGTGTTAGCTGAGCAACAAGGGGGAACAGCCCCAGCTTGACAGGCTCTGGGGCAGCAGGGCTTCCCTCCTTCAGGGATGGCACCGAGGAGGTAGGGAAAGAGAAATGAGATGGTGCTTATAGTGGAAAGGAAAAGCTTGTATAAAATGGAGCCCCACCTTCTCAGCCATGCAGACAAAATTGAATGGGGTGCCAGTGGATTTGAATAAACTAATTCATCTGGGAAATAAGCCCCTGGCCACCCTGCTGTTTTTCAGAGAGCCTTAGGATCCATAGCTTGTACCTTGTTGTGCCCCACTAAGAAGCACCACAAAATTCTTCTGAGCCCTTTGTCTGTGGCAGCCTGTGTGTGAGAGAGAGGGGTGAGGCATTTCTGGAGAAAAAGCTGTGGCACAAGTTGAGTGTGCAGAGAAGGGTTGTGACCATCCCTTGCTGCCCTGCAGCCTGTGCTTTGCTACCAGCTGGGGCACAACTTGTGCAGTGCTGGGTGAAACCTCTCATGAGCTGTGTTCTGAGTTGTGGGTTGTTTTTCCAGCTCTGTCACTGGGCTGTGTCCCTTGGGTAGGATTTTTTACACCTGGGGATTATTTTTTGCACACATCTGACTCCTTGTTGCATTTCCACACCATTGCTGGCATGGGCACTGGTGTGGGCACACTGTGCTTCTGCACATGCAGTTTGTCTGTGCCTAAGGCAGGGAGGGGAGCCAGCTGTGCTCCTCTTACAGGGACACATCTGGAGGTGGAACCCTTTGAGATCCACTAGCAGCAAAGATGCAGCTGCAGAGCAAGGCTGATTTTTATGCTGCTCTTGTTTCCTTTGCAAATCTGCAGCAGGCAGCACTTGGGGACAAAGGGATGACAAAAGTGTTGGATCCAATGCATTTCTACCACACTGGTCATTTTATAAGATCTCCTTCATGGCACATACTTGGGATGCCTTCACCAGCCTCTGGAGCTGAGACTGTGTTGGTGATGAGAGTCCCACATGGATTTCCAGGGGAGGCAGGCAGATCCCAGATCCCACCTGGAGAGAGAATTGGGGTTGTGGACACTGCACATGGCCATGCCTCTGAAGGTTATATCTGGTTTTGGTAGTTCTGTGAATTCACAGGAGGTTTATGGTTTTTCTGTCTGGGCGGCTGTTGGGTGAGAAAGTGAAAATGAATTTAGCTTTGGTCTTGACTCCTTAGTTACAGGTGAAATGATCTGGTTCATGCTTGTTCTTAGCAATACTTGCCCTCCCTCACAGGTTTTATAAAAGGGCTGGAGGAGGTTCAGATAAAAAGTATGTGGTTTTCTGTTTCTCAAAGCTGGTAAAGCCATACAGGGGTATTTAAACAGAAAATCAAAACAAACCTCTTGGCTTCTCCTAGCAGCACATAGATCGTTATTGCAGAAGCCTGAAGATTTCAGCTTTGTGTGCTGCTTTCTTTAACTTTGGGATGCTTGAGGTGGATGGTACCCAGCCATGGCACCTGCATAGTCCAGCTCAGGGAGGTGCCAGCCTGGGAGCAGGGATGTGCCAGGGATGTGTTCAGTGGGGACGGAAGGGGAGCCTGGGCAGGCTGCAGCCAGGATCCACTCACCACCCCATTCCCTGTCCCCCATCAGCTCTTGCTCTGTCCAAGAGCACAGTTGTGCTTTCCCTTAATAGCTCTAATTCCACCCAGTGACTTCCAGGGAACTCAGCTAAGGTTGTGCTCTGTGTAGAGAGAGAGCAAAGAACAGCACAGAATCTTTGGGTTCTCTGTTCATCAGCCTTTCTGGGCTTGAACCAAAAGTTCAGGTTTAGTCTTGGAAAATTCAAATACACTTCCACTATTTAAAAAGATACAAAGACAATTAATTGAGGAATTTAGCTCCAGATTTTCCTTGCCTGGTGGGTTCTTTAGTTCTAGACACAGACATTGGTTGCACAGGGAACAAGGGGGGAACATTATGGGTTGAAGGTTTCAAGGAAACCTGCCTTGCATGAAAGAGTTGTGCAGGTGTCAAATGTGAGAGACCTTAACTGTACTCACCCTGTTGTCTTCAACAAAACTTGTGAACATGGGTGTGTAAATCTGTGCGTTTAAAGGCATTTTTTGTACCCATCCAAAACATCCAGCACTTCCAAGGGAAGCAGCTGAAAAGGTCTACAGCTGCAGGTGGGCACATGAATTGAAAATGGTGGTGTGCACACAAATAGATCTGTTGATTTTATACATGAGGTCTGAAATGATGATTTCTCCTTTCTGGACTGATTTTGTAATGCAGAGTTTGTGAGCTTTCATGGTGTTGTAGGTTGTGTGCACACATGAAGAATTATGTTTTTCTTCAGAGATGTAAATCCTAGATGTCGTTAATTTGAGATTTTTGTTGCTTCAGATAAGGTTGCTCGTGTGAAAGGGACTGTCCTTGTGTCACTGCCACCTAATGGCCAGGACATTGTAGCTGGGTGCCTGGTTTGGGTGTCCCCTGGAAAATTGATCCTGTTACCAGTTCTAACTTTATTACCTTGTAAGACTTGATCTTAACTGCCCTCAGCTTCATTTTCAGCCTGCCACAGTCTGCTCTGCAGCCTCACTGGACACTGGTGTGTGCATTCTTGCTTTGATGGTGTCTGAGAGATCAGGAGTTTAGTTTTTGTAGGCAAAATCCAGGAAGAAAGGGAAATCATTAATCAGATGGGTGTAATCTCCAAGGAAGCAAGTACTGCATTTTAATTCAGTATTTCCCTTTGATGAAAACTTTAGTGAGTGTTATTATGTGGAATTTATATGAAGCCTGGGTTTAGGTAATCAGCTTTAATATTTATACTCTTAGGGGAAAAAAAATTGAATCATTAGTAAGCATGCATAATTAATGAATAAATTGTATTTTTCCTTTGTTTTCCTTCAGGTATAAGGAAATGCTAGATCTAGTGATATCACCCAGTCTGACTGTAAATAGAGAGTGCCCTGACAGACTGAAGCTTAACCTTTCTCACATTTATGCCACGGCTCCAGATGACATAGAAGGTAGGCTGCTCTTCTTGCTATTTGCTGCTTTAACATAACATATATGAATCAATGTGACCAAAGGGAGCTGGCCACTGCAAGGCCTCTGCTTCTGGCAATTAGTTCTACAGTTTAGTGAGCAACTGAGATTTCTGAATTTTTTTAAATTTTTTTTTTTGTAGACTCGCCAGTTGTGGTTGATTCCTTTAGTTCCACAATGGCTTGAATGCAAACGGAATAGAAATAGTTCCTATATAAATATGTGTCTGTGTATAGTTGGTGCCTGCATTTGCACATGTGCATGTGTAGAGTTCTGTTCCACTGGAGGAATTGCAGGTGAGCCCCATTTTGTGGTTTCTGCTGGAGCCCCAGTGTGGTGTGCACGTGAGCCCTGGGCTTTGGTGGCTGTGCTGCTGCTGAAGGTGGGGGCCCAGAAATGTATTGAGCAGCCTGAAAACCTCTTGCCAAAACAGCTCTGTGCCCCATTTGCATCGTCTGAGACCACTGCTGCCATCCCCAAATCCCTGCTGGCCTCTGCTCTGGAGTTTCACATTTGGCAGGTACCAGGCACGAATTCCTTCAGTGCTTGAGGCTCTGATGGAAATTTATCTGCTCTCCTCCTTCTCCCCCCCTGCCCCATCATACTGTTCAAGCTAAGGAAACAGAAGAATGTTAAATCTGCTAAAAAAATTATTGGCAAGTGATGCAGCTGAACTAGTTCTTGCTAGTACAATCCCAGCTATTGTTTGCTGCGGTCAGGATCTGTCAGCCTTCCTGTTAGAGGGGAGTTAGGAAAAGGCACTGGCTATTATGTTTTAGTAGTATGTTTAACCCTTCATTTATGGGCTCTTAGAAGCCCAGGAGATGTTTTGTTTGCATGTTTGCTCAGGCATTAGGAATTGCCTGGTTAAATCGTGACTGCCTGTTTACAGGAGCAGGAGAAGGAATAACAGCCTAAAGGAAACATCCTTTTAAATGTTCCTGTTTGCAGAAAAGATTAGAGCCAGAAATGATTTTTGGGTACATCATTTTGTAAGCATCTTGGTGCAGGAGCTGTTTTTTTGTTATGTGCTATAAATAAGAGCCAACCAAGGAGCTGGACCCCGGTTTGCCAGTGACAGCTCACGTTGATTTGTTTCTTATAGAAATATTTTGGTGTTTTTTCTACAGAACGATCCCCTGTGCAACCAAGATTGTGATCTTTCCCTTGAAAATACTTCTGGTTAACTTGAAGAGCAGGAAAATACTTGTGTTTTTGAAAATTCTCAGACTGACAGAGCTTTTAATGTAATAAATGCACACAAATTTCTGCTCTGTATTACACATAAAGTATTAAATTTAGCAAGGCTAATCAGAGTACTTACTCATTTTGATGTAGCTGTTCTTTTCATGAGTGCTTGTCATGAGATATGCAGTTATATCAATAGAATTTTCAAGTGCACATTTTGCCTGTAGGATCAGCTTTGCCTTTTCTTGTCAGTGACAGTAGCATATTGCATATTCACACACACAGTAAATTCCTATTTGGCATTCTTGGCAAACTTATTTACACTGTACCAAAATAAAAAAATTGAAGCTCTGATGTTTTTCACAGAGAAAAGAAATGAGGCTTGTGTCCAAACTCTTTGCAGGGTTTTTGATGTAAAAGTCATTAAGAATTAAATGAATTTTAAAATCTGTTTCTTCAATGCCATTCTTTTTGGTAATGAGGGACAAGACAGAAATGGTGTAGTTCTTGTTCTCACAGTCTGAAAATCTAATGTTCTAAACTGTTGTCTTTCAGGTAAGTCAAAGCAACTTTTTCATAGTGAGTTTGAAGGTGACCCAGGTGAGTCCAGTTTTGGATTTAAACTCAGTCTTTTTTCTGTGAATGTGTAAGTGAATAGATATTTGTGTTTAACATTATCCGTTGTCAATATTATGTGCATTTGTATAACACTGTCCAGTGTCAGTATTTTAAACTAAACCTCTCTGCCTGTTGCTGGGGAAATAGGTTTTACTGTACAACATTTTATAGGTACAGACAGCAAGGTAGGGTTGCAGGTGGGTTTTACTTTTCTAAGGTGTTGGAGGGTTGCAGGGGTTTGAAGAAAGAGTCTTTCTGGTTTTGCTTCTCTCAGCGATTAGGTGATCCTGTTACTGATTAGTCCTGTATAGATTCCACCAGTAATTACCTAAATTAATATTCTAAAAAGTGAATGATACCTAGTAATTAATACTTGCAGTAAGAACTCATGATGATGCATTTTTTGTTGAAATTCAGTCTAAAAATTACCAGATGAAATGGCAATGTTTTTAAAACCAGTTTGGTGTAATCCAGTGGAAAATGATCAAGCCATGTAAAATGTTGTGAAAAAGGTTGTGGGTGAAAGAACAATTTCAAGAGAGATCTAAATCAGGATGAACAAACATTTCAGATGTGAGCATGCTGGATCTTTTTGGCCATTCTGTCCATGTTTACATCACAAGTTTCCCAAACCCATAGCACTATTTGCATGTATTTAGACTTTATATGTACCTGCAGATTTCATTAAATGAAAAACTGTTTAAATGTTTAATTTGCCAGCTGACCAATGTCTGAACAAAGGAAGTTGTGCCGTTTTGGTCACTGAAGGTGGGTGGAGAAGCTGTGTGCACCGAGTCTGGTGTGTGCATTGATGCAGCCAGGACACAGAGGCTGAATCACCTGTGCCTTGTCATTATTGATGATGGTGAGAGTGTTTTGGCATTTAGAGTGCTGAATTAATGACAGCTCCAGCCAAAACTGAGAAGCAAAGTTTGGATGGCACTGTGGAGGCAATCTGAAAATGCACATGGTGGTATTTTGGTTTGATGTTTTCAGGCAACTTGCAGGTTTTAATTTAGCTTTGTTTGGTTGGTTTTGTTTTTTTAGTTTTTAATTAGGTAAATGTAAATGTATCTCTGAATAAGGCTGGTGGCACATTTTTCTTTGGTAATGTCACAGCACACAACTGTCCATTAGAAGGCATCTTGTACGTATGACTTGTATAATAGCTTTTCTACTGATCAAATTTTTTGATTGCTGATAGTTCAGTAAGGTATGATATAGTTTAAAAATTCAGATTAAGATTTATGATGTTGTATTTTTAGTATTTACTATTATTTGATATATTTTAATGAACACTAAAGACAGTGAGTCATGGTCTAGGAGAGTACCAAAAAAAGCAAAAGATCAAAATGTGCTGTGAGCTTAAGTCACTTCAGCAATCATAGTATTGACTTTTATAGCCTTTAGCATATGAGTCATTGCTTCAAAGCCCAGCTTCACTGGTACCAGTCCCATGAGAAGAAGAAACTGGTAGTTCAATCAACTGGTATCACCCTCAATTAAAAACTAAATCTATGTTTGTTGTTAAGCAGAGAATACCTTTCTTCCCTACCTCAGTTTGGGAATATTAACAAAAGAATAAAAAGTCTTTTGATTCCTGTATATTTTTCTCAAACCTGCAGTGATAAACAATTGTATCATAGAACAAGATGAAAATCTAAGATTCTTTAATTTTGTTTTCCAGGCAGCAGCAAAGCAGCACTGCAGTGTCCTCTCCATCTGTACACCACAAAGTGAGTGCTCGTGCCAAGTGCTGTAATTTAAAATGTGTGTTTTGCTGAACAGCCATTTTGTGCAGACTTCTGTCACCTTAGAGAACATCTGCCCTAAGCCCAGCACCTGTTCCCCCACACATCTCTGCACAGCGAAGTAGCTGGTTCTTAATCTTCTTGGATATGGAGTGAAATGAGGTTTGAGGTACTGTGAGCTGTGTTTTTGTAGCCCTGGGTATCCCAACCTTATCAGCTTGAATATTGTTGTGTTTATGAATGACCACAGAGGAGATTGAAACATCTGAGGTTTCCCATCACACTCACTTGACCAGCACACTCAAAATGAAACATGAAAAATTAGCGTTGATTTTATTTTATTTTATTAACTTGCACAGATTTTGCACTGTCTTAGAGTTGACATGAATTTAGGTGGCTTAATCTGATAGTTCATAAAACACACTTCTGCTTCGGTCCAGTCACTTCCAAGTCCCCAAAATATCAATGTTATTTTGTATGAATGTTATTTTAGCAAGACGCCAGTTCTGCTTTGCTCTAGAAGATCCTGTACAGTGATGATTGCCCTAAAACTTTGTGTTTTCTTGTTCTGCACAGACATTATCCCCACCTGGTGCCATCCTTCCCCACCATGGCAGCGTATGGGCAGGCTCAGTACAGCACAGGAATCCAGCAGGCTGCTGCCTACACTGCCTATCCTCCGCCAGGGCAGCCCTACGGAATCCCCTCCTACAGTGAGTACTCACAGTCCTGCTGCTGCCAGGACATTGCCCTCCTGCTGCTGGAAAGACATTGGAAGTGTTTCAGTCTTAGAGTGAAGTGTCATTCCTGTCTCCTTGTCTTTTTAGGCTTAGAGGAAAGTTTGACTTCAAAAATGTTAAGTTTACTTTGAGTTGTATCAGCCTTAAACCTTTCATATCGTGGGTTTTGTTTTTGTAGCCAGTTTGGAGCCAGTTAGTAGCAGACTGTGAGGAATTCAGGTTCAGTAGGATGTGCCACTTAGGAGTAGTAGCTATGAGTGTTCCCATGGTTCACTGTCAATACAAAATACAGTAAATATATTTATGAAAACTCCACTTTGCCAGCCTTGATTCTTCCTGAAGTTTCAATAACACAAGCTACTTTGAGAAAATTTTTGTGTGTATTAGTACAGAAGAACCAACATGCAGGGCAGAATAAGGCATGGGTGAGATGTTACACAGTACCTTGGTTTTGGAAGAGAGTTTGTGTTTAAATGGACAGTTTCTGGCTATATGTGCAGTCAACATTTCTAAGCCCAGTCAGCTTTGTTCCCTGCTTTTCTGCACAGCCTTGCCAGCAGCTGTGGGGACACAGTGCTGGGCAGGAGCAGCTGGGGGATTCACACAGGGAACTCATTAAACCAGAGCTCCTGACAGAGGAATGCCTGCTAAACCAAGCCTTAAGTGTCCTCAAGCTCTGCGTGGTAAAACTGAGATCTTGAGGAGGCTGAAAGTTCTTTCCTCTCCTAAAGACCAAAGAAATGTTGCTCTTGTTTAGCTAGAGCTCTTTAACAGAAAGCTTTGGGCTTCTTCTGGCTGCTCCCATGAGGGCTGAGTCTTGCACCATTAAAATAGTTTTGTTTCCATTCCTGTTTTCTCTTGAGCTCTTAAACACCTTTGTTTAATTGGCAAATACAGAATCTCTTCCCAACGAGAGGTTTTTATACAGACAAAGCTTTCACTGAAGGGGAATTTAGTGCAGCACTCTGGAAGGCTGGGGAGGTGGCCTTGGCAGAGCCAAAGCTCTACCAGGATGATGAGAGGAATGTTTTGAGACCCTTTCCTGGAGCTATTTGTGTGTTTGCATCAACTGGCTGACTTCCAAGGAAAACTCTGAACAGTTGTCCTGTTAGAGCAGGTGAAAGTAGAGCCATTTGCTACTGCCTAGAAGCTTTAGGGCACGCATGTGTCAGGCCCATATGCTGCTTATAAATCCTGTGGGTGACCTCTTAGCATCCTTGAGCAGTGGTTTCCCTCCCCCAGCCCCTCCACTCTCTCTAAGATACTCAGCACAGAGTATGAAAAACTCCACCTGGCTGACAACCAAGAACAATGAAGCAGTATTGTTTTTAGGCACAAAAAATAAAACTCGGCCAGCTTCTAGACAAAACAAAACATTATGTGGAAATTAATTTGGTGCTAAGTTACTTTGCTGTCTGACAACAATTTTTAGGCTTCCAGAGAGGCTCATTGGTGAAGATTAATTGAAGCTGGAGTGGGTAGGTTGAATGCTGGCCTGTGGAGTGCTGATGGAATTGAAATGCACGGGGTGTTGGGAAGAGAGACTTCTCTCACTTCTCTTCCCCAGCAGAAGCCACTCCATCACTGCTGGGGAAGTGGCACTTGTCCCCTCCCTGTCCAGATAAACTTCCAGCCTTTCACAGTCATCTTGTTATGAGCTTGTGCTCAAACTACATTGCAGTTCTTCTCACCTAAAGCTATAATGAGTGATTTTTATTCGAGAAAACGTTATCTAGGGGAACTTACTCCAAACCTGAGCAAGCACAGACTTGCTGCTGCTAGTTAAGCTGGAAAGGAGCGTGTTTGGGGAAAGGCACCTGAATTCAACTTGTCTACAAGTGCTGAAAGATGGCAACAGCGTGCAAAGTGTTTAAATCTGAGACCCAAACAACAGCAGGGTCTTTGTTTAATCCCAGCACCCAGGGAGTGTCCAATGGCCATCTTTTGTTTTGCAAATAGGATGCAGAGGAGGGAAGGATCACGCCCAAAGGGTTCGTTGCACCTTTGAGCTGTTTATTTTAATAATACAGCTGTACAATCTCAGCAGCATCTCAGAATAAAATATCAACTCCTTTCATTACCAGCAAGGGTTTCATCTTGCAATGTTTAATTCAGCTAGTGCTGTTGCCCCTGTAAATTGTCAGTTTAATAGGCTGGTTTTAGAAATGAAAAGATTTTTGTGGCTTCAGGGCTTACCTGTTGTTACTGAACTGTATGTTATATCCATTTGAGTAGATGATAACTTTCCTGTAGGACTTGCCAATAAATGTTTTGATACCAAAGCTGAAAATACAATGCAAGTGAAAAATAACTCTTTTGAGAACAGAAGTCTTGAGGTTATTTTGCTGAAGGTTCTGTTCCATTGTTAATCATGGCTTGCATCTGATAACTTCAGGAGGTTTATGTGTCAGTGAGTTTCTTCAATTCTGTAACAAAACTATATGTTCAGGAATTGTTTTTGCAAACAGTATTATTTGTGGTTGTTTACCCATCTTAGCAAAAGTGCATTTGGGTGTGGATACAGGATGTAGCTGACTGAAATAAGTGTGTGATGAATTTGGCCATTGGGAGACCTGTTTGGATAATGCTAAGAATTGAACACGCACATATATATATATGTATATATATATATATGTATGTATATATATGTATATATATGTATAATAGTATTTATTTCATATTTCTATTTATTTCATATTTATTTTTATTTATATTTATTATTTTATCCATGTTTTATTTATATTTTACACAAAACAAAGTGCAAAAAAAGACAGTTTATTAGGTTAAAATCCAGCTGAAAATTTGTTAATTCCTGCGCTTGCTTTTTTTTTACATCCTCATATGACAAGCACTGATGTTTTGCTCCTGGTTCCCCCTGTGCACCCCGCAGGCATCAAGACAGAGGACAGCCTGAGCCACTCCCCAGGCCAGAGTGGATTTCTGAGCTATGGCTCCAGCTTCAGCAGCCCGGCAGGACAGGCTCCCTACTCGTACCAGATGCATGGTGAGTGGGCTCAGGGGGACCTGGGGCAGCCTCAGCCCCATCTGCCCAATTCTCCTCCTGGCACTGCTGGGGTGAGCTTGGAGGGGCAGCCCAGGGAGGGAGGGGAATCTGCTCGGTCTGTTTTGCTCATCAAGGCATTGATTTCTGGCTGAGAGACTGGATTTAACAGTATGATGTCCTATGATCAATATAAGCTTTGTCTTTCTGCAGAAACTGTGTTTTCTTTTTCTTGATTAGTTCTGCAACTGCATACCTGGGATTGTTGTGTTGGTGTGAATTCCTGCATTCTGATGGAAGCAAAACAAAGGTGGTTTTACACTTCATGCAGACAGCCCTGTCAGTATTCTGCTTCTTTTTCTGCTTTATGCTGGCCTGAACAAACTATTCTGTGCTTGAACTGCTGCATATTATCCCTACTATTATGTTTTTAACAGCCTGATACTTAGCTACTAAGAAAAATGAGAGTGACTCTGCTTGAGGAGAGATGAATGCACTCGAGGATAAAGCTCTGCATTGGCTTGTCCATCTCTGAGATTTTCTAAGGGTTGGAAAACTAAAAGAGAATTGCATGGCTTTCCCAAACTCTTGTAGAAGCTGTGGAGGGGGAGAGAGATCAAGTTAATCACTTTGCCTTTTACTCCAAAGGCTCTTTTGTGACATTATACATAGCTGTCCCCCTTAGAAAAATCTTGTAATTCTCTTAATTCTTCTCAATCCTGAAAGTGAAAAGTGGACACACACATCCACTTTTGTTTTAAGTCTGAGAGCTTCTGAAATCCTGCACAGTTACGAAAACAGGGAAAACAAAGTAAAGTCATTTCTATTCCAGATGTTATCTGAGAAAGCTGAAGAGCTGACCCTTGGCTGAGACTTCACCTGCTGGTTTTGTCAGAGCATGTTGTCTCCTACACTAAAGTGGTTTTGGGGGCTTGAATACCTCATAGTACATGCTGAAGACACTTGTGTTGGATATAGTACCAAAAAAGAAAAAAAGAGAAAGGAAGCCTGTGGGTTTGGGGTTTTTGTCACCTGGACTCCTAGAGGTTTCATGTGTGGAAGTAGGACATGAGCTCTTTTGAGAAGGCAGACTCCTGACTTTCCTTGGACTGAGATTTTTAAGGTGCTCCCACTGTTCAGTCAAGAGGTTTAGACAAGCAAATTTTGTGCATCAGCACTTGAAAATGTTGCACTTGAAAACAGCAGTGACACAGCCATGAGCTGTGCCAAAACAGGCTGAGTGTGTGAGCATGAGCGTGCCCAGGGCCATGCTGTGCTGTTGGGTAAAATCACTTCTCTTCAGATATTTCTTCCAGGAGGATTGTTTCAGCCAGCTCAGTTAGCCTTTAATGCATAAGAAAATAGGGGAAAACAGTTTCTGCAAGTGACAGGTGCTTACTCCAAGGCACAGGGAGCAGGAGTAAATGTGTCCTCCTGTAAACAAATATTTCCACCCTTGTCCTCCTTGTGAGAAGGGCAGTGTGAGCTCCCTGACTGTGGTTTATTTACCTTGCTGAGTGCTAGTGAGAGGTTTGAGAGAGGAGCCAGGAGCCTTCCTGTGCTGAGTGCTGCAGGAATGTGGGCTCAGGGCTTTCCCACGCCACAGCTCTCAGGGGATGTGATCACTGCCTGTGCCACCCAGCACCTGGGACCTGCCTGGGGATGGGCTAAACCAGCTGGAAGGGAAAACTTTTGTAGATTTATTTTTATTTAAAAGTTCAGGAGGGCTTTCAGAGTTAAGCTTTTAACTCCCAGTTCAAGGACAAAATGTTTTTTGCATCATGAAGAGGGTGATGGTCAGGGGCTCAGCAAGAAAAGCTATGTCACTTTTCTATTATAAAGTGCAAAGGAAAGCATTTTTTTATTTCAGCAGTTCTCTGCAGGTACTGTAAGCTCAGTACATAGGTGAAATAAGTTTGTATTGTTTGCCTCCACTGAGGACCAGCTCCCAGAGCAGCATAATGATCTCATCTGTGGGTGAGGGTGGTGGTGGATTGTTGAGCCCTCCTGATTCCTCCTCACTGTCCCCTCAGATTCGAGTTACAGCAGCAAGCAAGTGCCCACTGTAGGTGTCACACCACTCACCAAGGAGCAGACAACCTCCTGGGTGACAAATTTTTGTCCTTCAGTAAGTGCCAGTGTGGTTGGTGCTGGTTTGTTCCCTCTGGTGCTTGTTTGGCAGCAGCCCTGGCAGGCTGTGAGGCTGTGGAGCAGTAAATGGTATTTCTGAAGCCAGATTCTGCTCTCTTTCAGGTCTGTTTGTTTGCAGAACAAACACAGGTGATGCAGGTGTAAAGGGGTAGCATTCAGCTTTTCCTCCTGAACTCCAGCTGTCAGTTGTATCCTGGTTCTTGAGTGAGAACAGGATCCACCAAAGAGCAAAAATGAAGCTATAACAGCCTTTTGGTCAGTAAGTGGTAAAGAAAAAGAGCTATTTTACTGCCAGCCAGAAGGGGAAATCTATTTTCATGCTTCCCTAGCATGAAACAAAATTGACTGTGGTAGAGTTTGTTAGCCAAATAGCTAATGCAGTGTGTCACACACACATACACAAATATGGAAGATGAGATTAGCAAGTTCCATAGCTCATAAAAATTACACAAAACCATGTTGCAAAGGTACTGTGGATTGAAAGAAAAATTTTAATTGCCAAATAACAATGGATATCATCAAGCTTCAAGTAACATTCAGACTGAAATCTGAATTCACATATTTGCTCTGAAGGAGTGACTTTCCTTTTTTCTTTTTAACCAGGGCTGTGTAGAGGGTTGTTCCATGTTATTGCATTTAGAAAATTCTTTGTTGAAGAGATCTGAAATATGCATGTGGCCAGTCTGGGGATGGCACTCACTTTTAGAGTCATGAATCTGGAGAGGAGGTAACAGCTTGCATTAGATTTTTGCCTTTAAAGTGGTAAATCTGTCATGCTGGGAAAGAAATGTTTCTTCAAGGTCCATTTCATTTCTTCATCAATCCTCATGTAAGTGTTCAGTTACAGCACCAAATCACCAAACAACCTAGGCTTGGTATTAGAAACGTATTTCACTTTTTAGCATGCATTTTTCTAAATTTACATTTTCTGACAATTTAGCAGTTCAGAGTTCTGGTAAAATTATTATTCAATGATAGAAATTGAACATGAGACACGAAGATTATCTCTCAGCTCTGTCCCCAAAACTTTCCTGTCTTCACTGGCAGCTGAGCAAACTACTTGTTGCTGAGGATGGGGGAGAAATCTTTGGAATATAAGAAACTTAACATTTAGTGAGCTATGTAAAATACAAAGAGAAAATTGTGCCAGCTCATTAGCTAACCCAGAAACCCATCAGCTCTGCAGAGAGTGCAGTAACAGCCAGCTCATTGAGCATTTCCTGTGGTTGCAGAAGCATGTGCTACCCCTTGATTGCACATTAGGCCATCTCTTCTCAGCTTGTCATTAATTCCTAGACAATGCCTTGTTCTTCAGCTGTAATTGCTGAAATGACAGCTGGTATGAAACTATGAAGTTGCACAACAGTTAAAATTGTGGCCAGAGACCATTGTGGATGCTGTTGTTGGGCAGGAAAAGATTTGACTGCTTTTTTGGGGTTTTTTAATATCCAAATCTATCTACCCACAAAATACTTTTTACATTACAAAGGAAAAATTGGTTATGTAACTGGGATAACTTTCCTTTGCCAAGGAATTGCAGAGCAGTGTTGAGCTTGGGACAGACATAAATTTGGGACCCAAGACCTATGCAGTGAAATTCTTTGCTACTGCTGAACATTTGTTTTCTTTGCAGAGCCCTTCTGATGAGCTGTGAAGTAGTGAATGAATAGAAATTAACATTTCTTTTGTGCAACACTGATTTAAAATGGATTAATTATATATATTGCTTATGCTTGTGGACTGAATTGGTTATGAATTGTTCTCCTGGCCTGAGAACAAGCAAAATCTGAATAATTAATCAATTATAATATTTTCTTCTGCTGAAAACATTTTGACCCTTGTTGATATCTGGATAATCTAGACAAATTTTTTTCCAAGAGATGCCAGAATTTCTTGCAATTGTGTGCCAATTTGTATGTTAAAAAATTTAATACGAGGTCACAAATACCAATTTGGCGTGAACAGTTACCTCTGCCTGCATGAGTTTTACAAAGGAAGTCCATGTTTAGATTTGAATTTGATTCTTGAAGTACTTGGTGATGAAAATAGTGATGAAATTTCAATGTACACCTGAGAAATGTGGATCACACTTTGGCCTCCAGATAGCGAATCCATTCGAAGTCCCAAAAATAAGGGAAAATAAGAGCATGTTCTGTCACTCCGATGCCTTAGATTGATAAAATTAAAACCTCAGTAGAAAAGGAGCAGCCTCTTTCAAAATCTGCTGCTCCACAGCTGGTTTGGATTAATGGCAGCCCCGAGCCGTGGCAGTGAAGTTGTGCTCCCCTCCGTGGCGGGTTCAGCAGGGAGAGGCCTCTCCTCAGGAGGGGTCAGACCTCACTTTCTGCAGTGTAAATACAAGGTTCCTCAGAATAACAGCACAAGTCTCCCTTTCAAAGATTTTTAAACACCAGGGGCTGACTGTGCTCCATTTACTTTGTTTTAAAAGGAGCTGGCTTGTAGGAGAGGGAAGTGCGTGGGAAGGCCAAGGTGTCGACAGTGATGCACTGTGGGCTGCAGGATCTCTGCTACTGCTACCAAGGGAGAGCCCTGCTCTAACTCCTGCCATTTGATGGAAATTAAATATTCACTGGGAATATTCAACAGGAATCTTCTCTGCGGCAGAGCATTTGTTTTGGAGGAGTCTTGTGTCTCCTTGAGAGTTTTGTGGGACTTTGTCATCAGGGTTGTGGAGGTGGTACTGGGGAGATCATGAATCAGAGAAGCAGGAAAGATAAGGAAAAAAAGGATAAGGAAAATACAGAGAAAGGTTTGTGTGGTGAGAAAGGGAAGTTTGTGTGGGAGAAAGAGAGTGGGGAATCTACAGAGAGAAAAGAAGTGACATTTCCTTGACGTGCTGCTTGACTGCCTTGGGAGCATTGGTGGAGGTCAGATAGAAGTCTCAAAGCGTGGGTTAATGAGCAAAATCAGCACAGAAAACAGTCACAGAGATGGTTGGATGCCACAGAGACTTCTCTTTGTGGGTTTTATTTTCCTTGCTTCTGTAGGATATAAAAAAACCCAAAACCATAGGATAGTAACAGCTTGGGAAATCATGAACTTGGCCTTGAGTATTCATCTTACAGTGCACTTGGCAAAGAATATGCTAAAATGTTATAGAAGCTTCACTGAATAATTGATTCAGTATACCTAATGATTTTGAAAATGTCTAGAAGGCAATAGAAGAACTAGTGTAAAATTACATATAAAACTCTGTGTTGAGAAACATCATACCTGCATTGTCAAGCATTTGAAAGTTAGGAAACATCAGATTCGTGATGCTCTGCAGGACTGGTACTGCTTTTGGTGTACCTTATCACCAAGCACTGTCTGAGGTAATGCTGTGGAGGAAAAAACAGATTCTAGTAATGGGATGGGAGATTGGGATGGTGTTTGTGGCAAGTTCAGCCTGACCTGCTTCAGCCAGCACAGGCTGTGCAGCTCAGGAGTTCCTAGCTGCTCTGCTGGTAGATACTGTTATCTGCTGGATAACACTCTTGCATGGCCGTTTTTCCATGTAATTTGGATGCCCCATCTGTTTATATTGGCTGGGTTTAAACATTGACTCTTCTGCACTGCAGTGTTGTGACCTCTAGAACTAGAATACCTGAACTGGCTGAAGAGGAGCCCACTGAGTTATCACAGATAAAAAGAGGAGGATAAAAATTTGACTTATAAAGTGTGTAGCTGGCAGATTAATTGATTCTGACGAGTTGTTACCAGGACAGAGATCACTCTACTGTTGTCAAATTTCTTACATTTTTTTCTCTGTTGTGGCTTTTCTGGAGCCCCTGCAGTCTTGCAGCAGTCCATGGAGGCTGGAAAAGCCTCAGGACAAATGCCTGTATCTAGAGTCTGAGTTGAGACTTACAGGGATCCTGAGTAATGGGTCAGAGTGGAGATGCTCCCTCTTTTTCACTGGTGTTTGGAGATTTACTTTGTTCAAGATGAAGAGAATTGCTAAATAACAGCTGTGCTGACAGGGCAAGTTTTTATCCCCAGTGGCATGACAGTAGATGTGACAAGGCTACTTAGAGCTGAACACTGATTTGGGAACTGCCACTCATTAGCATAGGAGGTGGCAAATCCAGCTTTCCTTTATCATGTCTTCTTACCCATCAGTGAAGGATTGTATCCAGGATGAAGCTGCAGCTGGAGGAATCTTTATTCTTTGGTGTCCATGTAGTCATCCAAATAAAGTCAGTTTTGCTGTTTTGTTTTTGGTTTTTTTTGACAAGGTATTGCATAGAAAACATCCTTGCTGTAAGGATGTTCACTTTTTGGCCCAAAACATTTCCTTGTGATTTGTTTTTGAAGACAGTCCAGTGTGATTTGCTTCTATAGCTGTAGCATGGTCAGATAGAAGTAGTTAAAAACACTTTCTCAAAGTACAGTAAAACCTAACTGCTTTCCCATGGTTCAAGTCCTGAGAGTGACTATAAACCATCCCAGCACTTTCAACACCACTGTTGATCTGGATTGAGCTACACAGATGACCAAGCTCAAAAGGATGGTAAAGCCAGGCTCTTAAAGCTGCTCTGGTCATCACTTATTAAAGCTCTTTGAGGCTCTGTGGGTTGAGTAGTCCCAGGAGCAGGGGATGAGCTGTGACTCAGAAAAACTGAACCATGAAATGTGTTTTATATCAGCAGAGTGCCCTCCAACACCTGGTCAGGCTGACAGGACTGCATGGGATTGTGGTGGGAGACAAATGGACTTACTTTGAATGGGTTTTGTGTATGAGTGTATCATCTGCAGGAGGTGTTCATATGCTTTTGGGAGCAATGTCCTTTACCAGACACTGCTGATGTCAAGTGGTGTAACATTGTAGAATAATGCTTTTCATCTAGGTTAATGCAGTGTGCTCTTCCCTGCACTGTCTGAGCCCTTCCAGACAGAAATACAAGAGTTTTTGGGGAAGGATTCATTACACCTAATGGCAAACAGTTGAGCAATCTGCTGCAAAGTACATATGGGTTGAGTTTTTGTTCTCCTTTAACAGGTCAGATAGTCTTGAAATGCCTCCACAGCTGACAAGCATGCAAGGTTTTATGAGCATTCTTGCCCAGTAAATGCAGGCAGATGTTGTAGGATTTGGAACCTTACAAGGCACTAGAGTATAGCTGGTGGGAGGTAATTTTGATGAGTGCTTAACCTCTCACTAAAAATGTAGCAGCTTGGAGAAGGCAGTATTTACTGCAGGAAACATTAGCTTGTCTGAGAGCTAAAGCACTGCAGAGAAGCTCTCTGAATGGCCATGGAAGCCTTGAGGCAGATGTTGTTCACAGCACAGAGCAGTGCACACTGTGCAGGGAGGTGCTCTGTGCATCACTCACAGTCAGCAGTGCTTCCTGCAGGAAACAGCCTGGTGATGTCACAGTGCACAAGCCATTGTGTGCAGCCTTGTAAAATACCATGCAATTCAGCTGACCCCTGCAGGCATTTATTTTATTAGTCCTAAATAGTCAGATAATCCTTTGAGAGGGCTCTCTGTAGAACCATTGTGTGTTTCATCTGCAAGTCGGAGGAAATGCTTTGGTCTAAGCTGCATCATTCTGTTTTTTAAAATCATGACACAAACATACTCAGAAATGCCCATGTTAGCCACCCTTAGTGTTGCATCTTTAAAGTGTTCCTGGACTCAGAGTGGCTGCTGGCTGCCCAGAGAGCTGTGAGAAACACTGTCCACCAGTGTTGAACCTGGCCATCTCCTCCTCTGACTGGTGGGTATTTCACTGAATTTGAAAGTGCAAACCATCTGTTCTTCTAAATACAGCAGCTTCTTCTCTCTTGAGCAGTACAGGAGGCTTGGAGAACACCTCCCTATTGGCAGGGCCCCTCAGACCTGTGAAAGACAAGCACACAAACCTGATTTTCAAAGCTTGCTGTGGTTTTGATCTGAGCTACACCACAGGCCCATCCTGTCTTCATAATCACCACTCCCCAAGACACCAGCATTTCTCATATTGTGCATTCATAAACAGAAAAAAAAAAAATTGACTAAATAAGCTTAGTTCTGAATACACTAAAAATAACCATGAATATTCCTTTCTTTACTTGCTCATACCTGGCAAGGAGGGGAAGAAATGCAGCCTGATACTGCAGTGACTGAAAGACAGATGTAGAGGGTGAGAAGCTGGTATGAAAGTTTTTGCAGGAGCACTGGCCAGATCACGCACCATTGAAATTATCATTGACCATGGCATGGGCTTTTCTGGAATGCTCGAATTAAAAAGTGAACGGAGGGAAAATAGCAAATGAAATCCATCTGTTTGAGAACAGGAATAGAACATTCATCAGCTCACAAAGAGTTTTTCTGTGCATGTTGCCCTTGCACACTCACACAGAGAAGGGCCACATCTACTTATCAAGGAAAAATCATGGCACTGGTTCTGCCTGGCATGTGGACACCTTTCATGCAGGGTCCTTCCATGAGAGTGTGTTTGTGATAGAAATACTTCACAGGAACACTTACAGTGCCACACATCTGAAGAGCTGTTCTACTTCAGAGTTGAGATTGTTTTATTATGAGCTAAATGTTCTTTAAGCTACCTGTGAATGAGGGCATTGTGACATTTAGCAACTGGCTTGATTGAACACAGATGTGAGCTGTATTCCATATGGAGAAGATCCAAAGGGAGAGATCCTAGGCTTGTTTCTGATTTGCAGGGAGTTTGAATGCAATTATTTGGCACTGAGCTACCAAGTTAGATGGAAACAAATCTCTTACTTCCACCTCTACAGTATTGCAAATGTAAAACCAGCCTCGGTTTGAGAGTGTGTGTTGTCTTCAGAGATCCATGGAAAAAGCCAGTACATGTGAAAGGAAAAGTTCTGTAGAAATAGGCAAAAATGGGAGGGGGCCAGGCATTCATGTACTTTGCTTACCAAGGGGCTTCCTAGGAGAGCCCCATTCCACACAGCACCATTCCAAACCACATTCCAGTCTTTCTCTGCATATTACAAGAAGTGCTATTACCTGGGAAAGTGTTCAAGGGGAAAAATGGTTACATGGGAAATTGGGCTAAACTGCAATATCTGCTGATGATTTTCCAGTTTCTGGAGTGTAAAATTTACTGATGCAAAACCGAAATTGCACCTGGCAGAATTAATTTTGTTATGGAAGTGTTTATTTCTTACCAACAACTTAAGGAGGAAAAGCAAACATTTGGGGTTGATTCTGGTATGTGTTCTGAATTGCTGAACTCTACAAGGCTGCTCACAGAAATTGTGTCCAGCAGACCTCATTCTCTGTTTATGGAGGGAGAGGGTTTATCTTTGTCTCTATTGCCTGTGGCACTTGTTTGTTTTCCTGCCATTTGAACTGAGGGTGCATCACTGAAAACATGATCTCTCCAGTCTGGCCTGTCAAGTGAAACAGGGTCTGAGCTGTAATAGTTCCCAAGACAAATACTGATGATTCTGAATCTTTAAGAACTTCCTTTTCCATGCAGATAATTGAGATTTTTAAATTTTTTTTTTTGTCTGCCAGCTTTTCATCATGTTTATCTGGGAAGAAATTCCAAGTGTTTACTGACTTTGGTTGTTCCCAGTGTCCTTATCTGTAATTATTCTGCTGTAACACTGAGCTGCCAGCACATATTGAGCTTAGCAGCTCTCAAGGTGTACTGCAGGGAGGGGGTTCAGATCTCTGAATGCACTGCTGGAGGGCAAGGAAAAGTGTTATGTTTGATCTCAGTTGAGACAAACAGTGCTGGGATGGTAGTACTCCTTGGTCAGGATACAATGACAGGAACCAGAAGAAGAGAAAAACCTGAGTTGCCAGGTTGAACTTCAGTTTATAGGGAATACCAATCTTCAGCACTTTCACACATATTTAAGTATGTAGGCAGAAAATCTGTCCTTCCTTTGGAAAATCCCCTGGGTAGAGAGAGCCAGCCTGCAGTGGCCTGTAGGGATACTTGGGTAGCTCAGCAAAGGGGCAAAAATATATTTTACAAAACCCCAGTGTAAAATCCAACCCACTGGGGCCGGTCACAGTGCACTGTGGGAAGCTGTGGAGTCATTCCCATCCTCTCCTCCCCTCATTTCTGCCTCTTCTCCCTGCTCATTACCTGTGTGTGCACAGACACAGTCACTGTGCCACAAAGTTCTGAGTAAGTTTAATCCAGCTGTGCACACCCCTCCTTTTGCTCACTCTCTGTGACTGTTTGGAAGGCAGGAGGCTGCAGTATCATGTGCAGGTAGCACAGCAATAAACATGTTCTCATCACAATTTACACATAAAGCGTGAGTCCCTCGAGGTAACTCATCCCCCTCCTGACAGCTTTAATAAAGCATGATGGATTGTTTCTAAATGACAGTTTAGGAAAATCAAAAATTCCCCCCTGTATTGTTTCAAGCTCTGGTGTACAAGAGCTGTTTTGTCTTCTGTGAAAGTTGTTTTTGCCTGTAAGCACTGGGGCTCTATTGCTCTCCTTCACAGTGGTGAGAGATGCTGTTACCACAGGAATATTTTCATACAGCTGCATACCTGGGACTTCTGGAAAACCTGCAGGAGCCGGTCATGGGTGGGAAGTGGGGAAATGCCACGAGCTGAATGTGTTGCTGTCTTGGGGATGCTGCTCTGGGCAGTCTCCCCATAGGGGTGGTTGGAAGCAGGAGGGTTTGGACAGTGATCCAAGGCAGGAGTGCCAGGAGGAAGCATCACCCAAGCCCACCTGCACTGGCTCAGCTCCCAGCCAGCACATTCTGTGCCCTGGGGACACTCAGGCTTCCAGGTACCTGCCAGTCACCTGCACTCTGTTTTCTTCCTCTCTGCTATTTTCTTTTTAAAGACCACATGTGGCAACAAATTAGTTCTGGAGGGCAGAGTCCTCTCTCTTGTTTCTTTTTGGCTTGAGATTTATTCCTCAGTGCATGTGCTTTGTAGCTGCACTTGGCAGAGTGGAGTTTGTTCAGCTGTCCATTCCCCAGCTAATCTGGTGTCCTAAAATAAAAGCAGGCAAGTGGGACTTGGGAGGATGGTTGCCACATGAAGACATGCAGAGTGTAATATGGTTAAAGCAGCACTGCTCAAAGTCATTCACATGGTGAGAACCAGATGAGGAAAAAAGGCCAAAGGTCTGATTGGGGCTCAGTTTGGTGAGGTGACAGAATGAAGCCAAGATGAGCCCAGTGCAGCCAGGCAGCACCAAAATTGTACCTCCTTCACATACCATGTGAAATGAAAAATAGTGAAATCAAAACCAGTATAAGTGGGGTTAAATCAAGGTTAGAACTTGAGAGGGCAGGAGAGCTTATGGCTGTGCTGCCACTGGCCTGATGGGAAGCAAAGACAAACTATTGCTGAAGATCGAATCTAAACATTTACTTCTCCAAACAGAATCTGTGTGGTGGTGCTTCCTCCAGCTTAGGGAGCCTGCTGAGCATCAGCTGCTTCACTTGGGACAGAACTGTGTCCATCTCTTCTCTCCTAATATCCCAGGACAAAGAAATACTTTTGCTCCTTGCTGTTCCAGAAATCTCAGCAATATTGTTCTCACATCGGGAATGTCAACATCAGGGAACAAATTTTTCTTCTGAAAACTCCTGGGTACCTGATCAATTACAACAGATGGCAAGATACCCATGCGTGAAACAGCTCATGTGGGAGGATGTATATGTGATCTGAGGGGTTCTCCTAGAGGAGAAGATAAAAAATACTATTCCATTGCTTATTGTAAAAGGAAGTAACTGAATTTTAAATCTGAGCTGAATCATTGTGTTCCAGCTGTGTTTCCCAGCCCAATATTCAATGTTTCACTGTATGTAACGAATGTTTTTCAGTGAGTAAACCCCAGTCACAGCCCAAAGTTTTTACAGCCTCAGATTTGTGCCGTATTTTCTTGTAGTGAGCAGGTACTTCACTTCCTGTTGGAAATCATTGGAATTAACATACCCTGTTATTTATTGCGGGTGTAACTTATGACTGTGGTGCTCTTTCCCTCAGGCACAACAGGGATTTACCAGGGAGCCAATGGCCTGACAAATTCTGCAGGATTCAGTGCTGTGCATCAGGTATGGTTCAGCATCTCTTGCTGGCAGCCTTGTCACTTACTTTAAACCACTTGGAAGATTTATAGATCAGAGATATTATTTCACTGTTCACATGTATTTAAGGAAGGTGTTGCTTTGTGTTTTGCTGAGCACCATTTTGCTGCACTCCTTGGGATTGTCTGTTTGCTGGACTTCAAGATACCTTGGTTAATTTTAAGATGTGTCTTGATACACACACACAGAGCACAGTCCTTGCAGGCTGAGGGTGCCCTGGCAGTCTCTGACTTGCTGCTGTAGCAGTGCCAAGAGTTTCCTCATTCTTTTACCATCTTACAACTTTCAGATATGTTGTGCATCCGCTCCAGAGGGGATGGTTCCTACAATCCTGTCTGCTGTCTTGGCACTGTGCAGTAAATGTGAATGATCCACGCTGGTGGCTGTGGAGCCATCTGAGCTGTCTGTGCACTCCCCCTTTGAGAACACACCTGTCCATGGGCTCCATGCCTCAGACACCCTGAGAAACGTCTGTGTATAAATAAAACGCAAGGCAGATGTTTGTCAGAAGCAAATGGCTCTTCTTGTTTGGACCAAACAAATGAGTACACTGTCCCAGAAAATACGTTTTGGTTGACCAGTAATTTCAGTTCCTTGTTTGTAGGCTGATTGTTGACTTGTGGGCAATTTCTTTGTTGCTTCAGTCTGGGCTTAAAGCATCAGCATTACTGATAGAAGTGCATGGGATTGAAGTATGGGGTTTACCTAAATAGGGAAAGCTGGGCTTTTTTCATTATTTTATCATTTTCTGTAGAAGAAAACAATGAAATTATCTCATTTCTCTTTCAGTCTAATTGTTCTTATGACAATTTGAATCTTTGTTCTTGAGAGCTCCCTGATGACTGGAAGTTAATGAAATAGCTGTCACAGACAAAGATGTAAGCTGTTAAGGAGGAAAGTGCTTTCAGTCTTTCTAAAGACTATTTATTATTTAATTTTATTTAATTCCAGAGGCTAATTATAATTTCTGAGGAAATAAAAGCCTTCTGCTCAAAGACAATGCCCAGAGCATGAACACAGTTCTCTATCTGGAAAAGCAAATTTAGTGGACAAGGACAGGAGTTGCAATTAAAACAAAAAGAAACAAATTAAACCTTTTATGTTTTGATTGTTCAGAGATACATTTTATAATGTTTTCCAGTCCTGCTTTTCACAGTACACCCACCAAACAAGGATAATGGTATGGAGTTTCTTTGGGAGCCATAAAATCACAACAGAGTTTTGTGATAACTCAGCTCCCCAAGGTCACTTGCACCTCATAGTTTTATTTCATTTTTTCTGTAGGTAGGCAAGATCACTAAGGCATTTATTTATTGCTGAGATAGTTGGGCAGACTGTCGAGTGCATTGCTGCAAAAATATTGCTATTTTCTTTTCATTTTTCTAGCCCAAGAGCTGATCAGAAGATGTTGCTGATTGTGGGAACATGCAGCCTGTTTTGCTCCTTCCCTCACTCAGTTACTCATTCTGTTCTTGCAATTTCTTAGGTATTTTGTTGTTTACAAAGATTGTATGTTCTATCATGGACCTTTTCAGAAAGCCACTGTACTTTACATAAAATTGTTAAACTCTGTAATATAAAATGTGTTAGCACTGATAACTAAAATCCTATTAAAAACCCCAGAACTTGCCAGATTTCTGACCTCTTGTTGGTTAGCCTATCATATTAAAATAGGAGTGGAGTGTATTTGGGAGAAGCAGAAATGTAATTTCCTAAGTGAATGAAATGCAGCTCTTCAGTGCAGTATTCCTGAGCCATGACTTGCTGTGTGCACAAGTACAGCAATTTCACGACTATAAGGTGCACCGGATTATAAGGCACACTGCTGGATTGCTGGCAAATTTCTGAACATTGTCCATATATAAGGTGCACCGGACTATAAGGCGCACCCTTTTTTTAAAGTGAGGATCCATACACAACAAAATAACGAATTAGTAACGGGATTGTGGGGTTTACTGGCAGCTGCTCAATTTGCAAACATTTTTCACGGATCGGTGCAGCCTTTAAATGCAGCCCCAGGCGCCCTCCCTGTGCCAAGGGCCCCAGCGCTCCCACCCATCCCCTGGCGCCGGCTGCCGCGGCTCTCGTGGCTCGCACTTCCGGGCTGGCAAATTTCCGAACTTTGTCCGCATATAAGGTGTGCTGGATTATAAGGCGCACTTCCGGGTTTCGATCATAATTTCAGTCAAAAGGGTGCGCCTTATAGTCATGAAATCACTGTAACCCAGCTTGTTTGTACGATAGAACGTGGGAGTTAGATGGTTTTTTTTCACATGGGAGTCAGATGTTTGTTTTTTTCCCTCCAAGGAGTATTCCTCGTACCCCAGCTTCCCCCAGAGCCAGTACTCCCAGTATTACAGCTCGTCCTACAGCTCCCCGTACGTGTCTGCCAACAGCATCAGCCCCTCGGCCATCCCCACCTCCACCTACTCCCTGCAGGAGCCCTCCCACAGCAGCACCAGCCAGAGCACAGAATCCCTCCCTGGTAGGTGCCTCTTGTGTTCTCTGCAAATATAAACACCATCATCTCCATGTTGCAGTTCTTTAAAGTATGTATTGGTAGCTCATGAAACAGTTTTTATACAGGGGTTTGGGAAGGGATTGGAGTAGCCAAGCTCTCTAAAACCATCCTGTGTTGTTTTCATGAGTGTTCATCTCCTCTAAGGTAAGATAATGACATAGCAACCCCAGATCAGCACTGAGGGCTGACATGGATAACAATGAATTCAAAACAAAAAATTCTCAGTTTCCTCAATGTCTGATGACTTTTTAGCCCATATTTTTGCCAAGGATTATATTCACTTCTTACAACAACATGAAATATTGTGCAGTCACAAACAACTACATCAAAAGAAAGTCCTTATTTATAAAATTACAAAAACCGTGTGTCTAATATGAAAGTTCAAGATGAATTCCACACCAAAAATTGTCCCCTCTTTGAATGCCTAATTTTTAAAGTTTCAGTGCTTAAGTAGTTTATGAATTACTGGTGGATTATGATCCCCCAGTGTCCCCAGAGCAATCTTCAGCTATCACTTCCCTACTAGTTTTCATTGGCATGCAATAACATTTATATAAGACACCACGCAATTTGTGGATGATCACAGTACACACCCACTGAAGGTCTGCTGACTTACTGAGGAACAAATCTGAACATCTGTGGTTGCTCTGAAAGAAAAATAAACTAGTATTGTTTTTTGAAAAGAGGTGATCACAGGCTGCTCTAAAAGCAGTTGGAGGATTTTCCCTAGATCTTATCTCAGCCTTTGTGAGAAAGGATGATCTAAAAAAGGCTTCTCTGAAGGAGAGTGTGGTTACTCTAGGAAGTTGCAGAGGCCACAACTTAGCAAGGTGTAAAGAAAAATATGTTTGAAAAGGATTTGTAATGTAAGGTGAGTGAAACCCAGACAGGTCTGTGAAACTCGAGCCAATCAAAATAGATACTCTGTACATGGGAAGTTTACTTTTAACTGTCTCTTCTCAGTTATTGCTAAAATACTATGCTCTGAAAAGTGGGGTAAGGCTCAACATGTTAGTTCTGTATTTTTAAATAAAAGATTACATTAAAAGTATATTTTTAATCATTAGCATTCATCAAATTAAAAAAAAAAATCCTAAAACCAAAAAGATTTGAAAAAATCTTTCAGAAGTGTAATTGTTCTTGGATTCTGTTCCTATTGCCTTTCTAATTTCTAGCTTTGAGAAGAATGGGGGGAGTAAAATTCCAAAGGTAAAATTTTGGTAAGGTTTTTTGAAGTGACATGTGGTTTCTAGACATTATATATGTGGTGCTGGTGATTTTTGAAATTGTTTTAACAAATCTTAGGAGTTAAAACTTATTTCTCTGACACTGTTAGCTATTGGTGTGAAAAGAGTAAGATTTTCTCTGGTGTTTTCACAGTGCTTCTGTTGCTTTCCAATAAAAGGTTTCATGCTCTAATTACAGTGACACAATGTAAAATTTAAGTTTGCAATGGAATTTTTTTCTCCTAATAGGGGAATATTCCACAACACCAGCCAAAGACATAGAGACAGACAGACATCACAGAGGCTCCGATGGCAAGGTACGAGCCCGGTCAAAAAGAAGCAACGATCCTTCCCCTACTGCTGACAGTGAGATTGAGGTAAGGACTTGAATTTCTGTTCCTTTGGTACATCCAGCAAACAAGAACAGTTGCCTCTGTTAGCAAATCTGAGAAACAGAACCAAAATAGGGACACAACTGTAACCTGCAGGCACGAGCAGTCAAAACAATTGCTCAATTTCTGTGTTCTCAACATCTCACACTGTTCTTCATGTACCCTTTGTTTTTGTCCTTTGGGCTTTTTGTGAGTCTGATGTTTTGTTCCCCTGACTTGACAGGCAACAGGGGATTTCTGTGGTTGTTAGGAGAGCAGCTCTTGGGATGGCCAGCACACACACAGTTCCAAAATTCCTGATGTTTCATTTTGCCTGCTTTCCCAAAACATCCACAGCCAGTGCTCCAAATGGCTTGAGATCTTAAAAATCTCCGGTCCAACAGAACATATTTCCTGACTGAACCTGTTCTTGCAGTTGCTTAATATGTAACTATATTTCTTTTTTCCACCCCATCTGTCATCACAGCGTGTGTTTGTGTGGGATTTGGATGAGACGATAATTATTTTTCACTCCTTACTCACGGGAACCTTTGCATCCAGATATGGGAAGGTAAGATTTAATTTTTTTAGCATTACTGCTTGTCCAGCCAAATTGTGTGGGGAACTGTGGGGGCAGCTCATGAGATAGCTTTTCAGGCAGATGCTGCCTGTTTTATCCAGACATATTTGTATAAACGTGTCCTGTGGTATTTCCTCTGAACATGTGAAAATTTAATTTGCCTCCCTTTCATGTTGCAAGTAGCCCCTTGTTTTTCCAAAGCTCGTGTTGTGCTGCTTGCTGGGATGTTCCTCCAGTGTCTGTTCTGCAAGAGAGAGCATCCAGCAGCCAGATCTGTTCACTCCAGCCTCAATCAGCTAACACCTTTTTTGTTACACCAGTGTTTTCTTATGAATCTCAGACAAGTTTTTTAAGAGAGATTTTGTGTGTCTAGGTTGCCATGAAGAACTGGCTGTGCTTCCCACATAGCTGCCAAAGCTCACATTTCTAAGGGGGTTTCAGAAACATATTTAACTGACCATACTTCAGATACCCTCTTTGAAATGCAGGTAGTTCCATTTTTTTAGATAACTGTGGCTGAGCAGCCTGAGCTTGGCTGCTGAGGAGAAAACACTGGCTTTTGGATTTAGTACACGTGCTTCAATTTCTTCCTAAGGCAGCTTTTTATGATAAACACCTGAGTCACTTTGAATTACGGAATGTCAAACACTTCTAAATGGCTAGGAAAAAAGACAATATCATTACCTAATTAAAGGTGGATGACCTAGCTGGCAGCTGTTTCCACACATGGATTCAAGCACCCAGCTTCACCAGGAGACTGGAAAATAACCCCACTTCTCTCCAGAAGGCAGAAATATGATTTGACATAATTTCATGGCTTTACCAGCTGTACTTTTTTACGATGGTTATAACAAGCTGAATGTGTAATTAGTGAGATAGATTTATTGTTCACTGTTAGATGTGCACAGTTGTAAAGGATATAAAATGGTGTTTGTGGTGTGGAAGTCTACTGCAGCACTTGGAATGCTGCTAACACTTCTAACAGCACCCTCTGAAAAGCAAGGCTGTGTTTCCAAGCAGGGATTTACCCAGACCCGTGTTGTACAAGGTAATTGAAGTGGTTACTTTTCCCAGAGAACATAATGAACAAGGTGTGCATGTGTAAGCTCAGACCCACTGGCTGCAAACACCAGAAGGAATTAGGCAGGACCAGGAAACAAACTTGTGCTGTGCAGATCTGCTCGGTGGTGGAGCTGAGTCCTGGATAGGAGCTGCTGTTTTCATGGGGAGAGCTGTGTAGAGTTGGAATTTGTTATGTGGGGGCTTCTGTTGGCTGTATCCTTTACACTAATTTAGAGAATGCTATAAACAGGAATATTTTTTGAAAGAATGAATCACCTTTTCTACTAAGTTAGACAGGTTCCTTGCGAAACTTCTCTAGAAGGACTTTTTTCTTTGCAGTTCTTCATTTGTTTCATCAGTATTAAATTCCTCAGGACTCTCCTGTGAGGGATATGGTTGTGTTATGAAAGTATTATAGGCTGGTGGCTTGATCCAAAGACAACCAGAGGCTTTGGTGGGCTTTGGAACAGACCTTAAACCAAGAGGGAAATACAGTACACTCAGGCTGTCCTGGGAACTGTTAAATAGCAGCACAATTCAGAACTATCAAGTTAATAGTTTCAGAATCTCTTACTTCAGTAGTGTAGGAAGTGTTAATCTCAAAGTAAATTAAGTATCAAAACCAAAATTCCCCATAAAAAATTCACATGCCTGTAATTAGCCATGCATATGCTTATAATTAATTCTCACACATGGAGATCTTGGTTCGCTGTGGCTTCCTCCAGAAAAGGTGTCAGTTTATGTGATCCTGGCCATTCCTCTGGCCAGCATTTATCTCCCAGTGTCATCCTGTCTCTTGCACTGGTGGAGCTGCAGGTGCTCAAAGAATTAGTCTGTAAAGTTCAAGCTGAAGAATAACACCTCTTTCTGGGGTGATTTTTCTTGGAAGGTGGGAGAAGGAACACCAACCTCAGCTTTAGAGATTTGGGTCCAAATTCCTGGGTTCTTTAGCTACCTAATCGCAATGGTTGTGTGTGTTGCCCATTCTTTGGTGATGGCAGCAACAGGGGTGTCCAAAAAATGAAGAGAAGAAAAAAAGAGGAGAAAGAACTCACAAAACTCACAAAAAGTCATGTTATTAATGGTTAATGCTTCAATGCTTATTTTATGACCTGACTTCATGTGAAAATTCTCTGTGTGTTCTCTGTGGCTCTTAACACAGATATGGCCTCCTCAGGGCATTGAGAGTTAATCTCAGGTGTTCAGAAAATACTTTGCCCACAGCATCAATAGCAGTTAAAACCCAAAATTTACTGAAAGTTGAAGCATGAATGAATAGCCCAGCCTAGTCTGCTCCTTTTTTGTCTTCTCTTCCCAAACCCTTTGCCATAGCCCATGGATTGCAGTCATCGGAAATTTGGTCTTAATGTCTTTGCCATAGGGTGAGGAGAAAAAGCAGCCCCCAAAAGCTGCAGAGGCAGGTTACCCTGGATATTATGTTCAGGAGGGTTCATAAAACCAGTTCTGCAGGTTTCTGATCACTATATGGGTGCAGAATCTTTACCTTGTGCCTACAGAACCACAGCAGATGTAGACCTTTGTGGTGTCCATGCAGCCTTTTTAATCCCTTAGGTGTGTGTGGTAGAGCTCCTGTTCCACAGGGGGATGGCTGCAGGCTCTGCCTTGTCAGCAGAGATTTGTCCCCCAAATCATTGACTGAACATAGAGGGGAAAAAGGCTCAAAATCCCAGCAGTGCTGCTGGGCTTTCACAGGAGCTGGGGGAAAGGCAAGGGACTTGTTTGACACAGCAAGGTGAGCACAGAAGAACTCGTTTGGTGGTAATAATTCAGAAACAATATGAGGAGATTTCATGCAGTCCTGTGCCAAAAACAATCATGACTCTATTCCTCTTTCCCCAGCTGGGATATTTGCAAGCCTGTTCCATAACCTGTGTTGTCTAAGCCTTAAAATTTCTCAGACTGAAGGAGATGCAGAATTCTTTGTTTGAGTATTATATTGCAGTTTCATTCTCATGGTATCAAGAAAAAAGGAAGCAGTGGATGTGTTGTTTTCCTAACTTGAGGGAGCTCTGTGAAGCCAATGCCTTTCCTTAGTGTTTTGTATTGTTACAAGAACGTGTATTCTTGTTCTGTATTGCATTACTTCATGGGATTGAAGTGTTCAAATGAGTAAAGTAAAAGCTGGAGTTAAAAATCATCTTTACATGCAAGATACTCCAAAATCCTGGAATCAAATGACAAGGATTTTATTTTACTCTGGACTTAGGAATTTTTACACATAGAACAGTCTAAATTCTTGAACTGTGTTGGATCTTTATCAGCATTTTGACAGTGTCTGCTGTTACCTGGGAGTTCAGATCTACAAAATTCCCTGCAAGAGCCATACAATTTCTGAGATTGTCCAGCATTTAAAATTGGCTCAAATTAAGAAAAAAACATACTGCAAAATTTTGTAAAGCACATTATGTCCCAGTTTTAAATGAGAGTCATGGTTAACTTTCAGTGGAAGGTTTTTAGCTGCCCTGTGTCCCTGGGAGCTGGGGCTGTACATGGAGCATTCTGCATTCAGTGAGGGCTTGTCTGAAGCAGAGGCTGGTTTTCTGGGGCAGCCACATTTTTTAATGCTTTTGTGTTTCACAAGTGGCAGATGAGGTTTGCTGAGCAGACAGGTGAGGGTGAGACAGGACATGCTCTCAGCTCTGCAGCCTGTGCAAACATGGGCTTGGCCTCTCTGATGAGAGACTTGCAGTGACCCAGGAGAGGCTCCACCAGTCACAGCAGGACCTTTTGGACAGAGTAGCAAAGGTTTCTGCTCAGCCCAGTTGAGGACAGGATATAAATGTGATTTTCTAGCATTGAAACAAATGTTATAGCTGCTGTATGCTGGCTGTGAACTGGACTGTCTTGTTCTCTTGTGGAGCTAAGAAACCTTATTCCTCAAAAGTTTCACTGGCTATTACATGTTCTTATAAAAAGTTGTCCTTTAAATGAATTATAATTTCCAATTAAAAAAAAAAACAACTCATTGAAAAGTTCCTCCTTGGCTCTACTCGAGATCCTTGTAAAACCCTAGGTCTGATTTTTTAATTTCTTTTTTTTTCCCCTTCCCTGCTTTCACTGAACGCTTCAAGTAGCTTGTGCTTTCCCCTGCTTTGTTCTCTCACAGGACCCTAAAGCCAGGACCTGATTGAAACACCATGGGGATTTAATCAAATCTGCTGGTGATTCATGCTCCTAATGGCCGAGCCTGTCCTTTACTACTTTACAAACTGAGAAGGAATAAAACCCCATTTTATTGCTCGGCTGTTAAAAACTATTTGTAGAAGTTGCTAAGGTTCAAATCAAAGGGGCCTCCCTTGAGAACTATTAGTTAATTCTAAGTGCCAGGGCATCGCTTTTTTCCCTCTTTCTCTCGTTGAGATGTGGCCTTATATCATGACTGCTGTTCAAACATCTGAGACTTTTCCATTCCTTTGACAAACATGAGCCAAAGTGCTTAAGGACATCTGTTTATTTTATTTCTTTAATGAGAAAACCTTCCAATTTCTTACTGGCTCAGCTGTGTTTATTTACATTTTGTTAGTCATATGTGTGGGGCACCTTGGGACGTTACAAACCTGCAGAGGCCAATGCTGAGGGCTGCTAGCAGGCATCCTGGGCAGAAAGGCAGAATAAGCCCTTCCTAAGGAAAACACAGCCCTTGGAACTCCATAAAATAGATTTTCAAAACAAATAGAGCCTAATTCACTCAGTAGATCATGGATTAAGTCAAGATGAATACAATTTGGAAAGGATTTTCTGAGGAAGTTGGAGATTTTTTTACCCACTGGAGGCTAAACCTTGTGTTTAATGCCTTTTTAAGTTAAATTTAAAAAGCATTCAATCACTGCAGGTAATAAAGAAGTCTGTTACTTTAGACATGCTGCTGTATCAATTATTTAGCTCATTATTGGAGAGAAGGGAGTAAATAATTCCACCCATTTGATTATTTCCAGTGTGTATTTCGGGAGCAGACAGCTGTGTTTGTCATCTGTGCTGACGGGAAGCAGCAGCAGGAGCAGATCCCAGCAGGTTGGAGGGGACACAGGAGATGCTCTGAGCTCCTGGGGATGTGACCTCTGAGCAAACTGCACACAGGGCATTTGGGACTGCCCAGGCATTATTTGTGATATACAATATCTATCAGAATCAGTGCTGGGTTATTAAAGAAGCTGGAGGAAAGGGAACCTGCTTTCCAGGATGGCTGAATTGGAACTGAAGTTTTAAGGGGAAAAGTTTAGAAAACCAAGGGGACATGACTTATTTTAGAAAGCTGCATGTGCAAAACATGTGATTGTGCTGAGGATTACACTCCAAGATGTGTTTCCACTAGGCTTTCCAGAAGTTCTGTATTTTTCACAGGGCTATCAAGGGCTTTCATGCAGAAATACAGTGATTTTCCTGTGTTGAGGGGAAGGAAATGAAGATTAATTTGGTTTAAATTCCACTCCCTCTTCTGAAATGTATGCCACATACAGAAAAAAGAAATTATTTGTAGGTTTTTGGTCATTAACCTTTTGTGTTACTAAATAAAAATAATTATCCTCAAGCATCATGGTCCAGCTTTTAACCTGTATTTAAGTACAGTGTTCCCCCATGACTGGAATCCACTTCAGCCTTGGGTCCAGAGCCTGGATAAATTCTTGTGGTCATTGCTGCCTGTGTCTAAGAATAGTTCCTTTGGAGAGGGAGGAGACCCTTTCCAACCTCTGTGTGCCCCTGAAGGTGAGGATTTAGTGACCTGTGTGCCCATTTGGTTATTGGAATCATTTCCAGCCATATGTGAAGAGACATGACAGTAACAGGAGTTGTTCAGGAAACTGTGAGAATACTTAGAAGTGTCCCTTAAACCACAGGAAGGCTGAATATGAAAAGGTGTCTGAAGAAAAGGGATTCAGTTATATTTGCTCTCCATCTATCATGGACTTCCCACAAGGTCACACTGAGCTGTCTGTTGACACTCTTCATTTTTCATATTTTATTTATAGTCTAATAAACCTGGATGTATCAATGTTTTCATAAGCAATGTCTTTGCTTTGGTGGGAACATTTTGGACTGAAAAACTAAGAGGTTCTTTTTGGAAAGGGATGATCCTTTTCAAAAAAGCCTGAAGTGTAGTCCCTTAAGTAAATCACTTCTGAAAATGGCTTTTAGGTCCTCAACTACTTTTGTTACTTTAAACAAATTTCCTCACAAATACTCACTCTCCCTGGGAAAGCTCTGAGAGGCTCAGTCTGCCTGTAGCCTGTGTTATTAGAGATAAAATTGCAAGCTAAGCTACTTAGGTGTAAAAGAGTAAAAGAGTGAAATGTGGTTTTTTTCTTGAAAAAGACATGAATTTACTTGAACTAGAACTCATACACATGGTTAATTTCCCATTATTCTGGGAAAGTTTTGTTCATGTCTCAAGTTTTGATCAAGGTATAAAATGTTACAGCAAAAGGATGATTATTCACAGACTTTTTTTTGTTCAAACATGTGGCCCTGGTATTTGTATCTTTGAATTTTTTTGATTATTATTTTTTTTATGCTACAACCAAGCTGGTCCATTTTCCAGGCGTTTCCAAGTAATTAAACCCAATTAAAACTATTAAATTCTTTCTTTTGGTGACAACTTTGTTATTAACAGATAACCACAAGGAGGAGATTTAACTTGGAAGGCCCTTGATTGTATCCTAATCCGTCTCTCACCTCTGGCTGACACCTGTGGCAGATAAACCCCATAGAATAGGAGTCTGATGAATACTCTTAATTAATACTTTCTTCCTTGTAGAAAAGTAATTATTTGCTCACGGCATAAATAGGCATTTGGCAGGGATTTAAAAGGGCTGATTAGTTTTAAATACTAGGGCTTTATTTTGGTGGGGTTTTTGAGGGTGTCTGAATCCCAGATCCACGCTCAGAATGACTTTGTCCCAGCAATTCCAATGTCGAGTTAATTGTCATGTCGCTGCAGAAGGAGCAGAGTCAGACAAGAAGCAGATTTGTTATCTGCCTGCAAGGAGCCAGCTCTGCCCTGTGCTAATGGCCTGCAAGTCTGAACAGGGTCCCTGCAGGGCTTGGAGAGGGCTTTGCATCCAGGGCTGGAGCATGAGTGACTTGCACTTGAGAGATTGCCAGAGATAAATGTGCTTCCCTCTTGCTTTCAGAATGGCACAGGAAGGGAGAGCTGGCTGTGGACAGGCAGCTTGGATTAGCTGCAGGTGTTAACAAACACATGGCTTTTTAGTGCATGTTCCTGGGCAAGTAGAAGCAGTGGATGGAAAACCAATCTCTGTGCTCCAGGAGATCTGCGGGAAGGTGGTTTTGATGGGGAGCCTTTTGGGAGGGTGCAGGGGGTGCAGTTTGAGTGCTCAGAGCTTCTGTGCAGGTAGAGCCAGTGCCTCTGGCTTTTGGTCAGCTCCTGGAGAGGATATTGAGACCAGCACCGTGCACATTGCACATCCTGGCAGCTATCTGCACCCACAGTACAGCTCATTTGGGTGTGCTTGCACATTCTGCATTCCGTTTTCTTTGCTGAAATACAGAGTAGTGAGAGTTCCATGTGGTGTGAGCAGATTTGTCTTCCCACTGCTGTCATAGGGAAATATTAGTTCTTTGCTCACCTCCAGTTTTCAGGGAAAACTGAAGGATGTTCAGCAAGCTCCTTTGAGCAATCTTTTGTCATGTTATTACTTGAAATGAAGGTTAAAAATGAAAACTGGAACAGACAGTACAGTAATTTCAAGATTATAAGCCACACCTTTTTCATTGAAGAATCCAGCCTACCCCAGTAGTGCGGCTTATATTCAGGTGCGGCTTATCTATAGACAAATCCCGTGGTCTGCCCGGCTACCAGGAGGTGCGGCTTATAATCGTGAAATTACTGTAATTTTAGGTGAGTTGTTATTAGCTCAGAGGACATAAATAAACTCAAATGCAGAGTACTATTCCAAGGGTTAGAAACAGTGCATGCAAGTGGCCCAACTAAGAGCAACGCTGGCTATAAATGTGTGAGCTTGTGCCACTGGGATATGAAGGAAAATGTGCTCCTTGCTAATGGATGCTTTTGTCTTCCTTTACAACATGTTCCACAGGCTGCTGCTGCCCGTATTCTCCTGTGGTAGGAATAGAACAGGCAGCAGAAGTGCCCCAAAGCAGGTGCATGGAGCTGGGGGCTGGCAATGCCTCACTCACAGTGGAAGTTCCCAAGGTGTGGCCAGTGTCAGCTGTGGGCAGTAGCTGAAAGTCACACTGATGACAGAAACAGCAGGGACGTGTCCAAGGATGCTCTTTAAGGAAAACATTGCTGCTCAAAAATGTTGAAAGGGGACTTATTCTTTGTGTGTTTTGATCCCTTGTTGTTTATGAAGCAGTAGGAAGGAATGGGGGCTCTTTTGCCTCTCATTTCCCTCCAGGTGCGCCCCAAGGAGAAATGGCAACTCTGAAACTGGGACTTGTGTTCTTAAGGAGTGGGAGTGAAGGGTGTATTGAGGAATGAATAATCCACAATGATCACTTCCCTCCTGATTCTTGTCTCCCCCAGGCTTCCATGGAGGAAGCTGCTCAGGGAGGATCAGGAATGCTGGGTCTGCCATGCCTGAGCGCCAGGGCTGTGCACTAAAAGTAATTTGTGGGGCTGTTTAATTTTGACCCTGAAGGAAGCTCCACCACTGGAGCATGGCAGAGATGAGGCATGAGGGGATACACTGTGCTGCTGGAAGTTTTATTTACAAAAGGAGTTTATTGCCTGTTTTCCACCCCTGCCTCTCATTGTCCTTGTTTGTGAAAGCATGACTCGAGGTTAGCAGAGGGAGGACCTCGCTCTTCTAGAGTTACTGAGCAAGCACTGAGAGTTGAGCTCTTAGATGAATCTATTTTCACTGCAAAAAGTGGTTCCTGGAGGAGATTTGATTTCAAGCTGTCTTGGTCCTTGGGCTTCACATGCATCAGGAAGCATTGGCTGGGTGTGTTAGGAAGCTCCTTCCCAGGGCTCACACTTTTCCTGCTGAAGGATGTCAGCAGGGATCACTGGGACTTCACACTGCTCAGCACAGGCACTCACAGCCCACCAGGGCACCTCTGCCAGCACAGGGATGTCCTTCAGTGGCACAGGGTGTGTGTGCCTGGGAACAGCTCTCCATCATCATCTTCAAACAAATTGCATAATCCCCTTTCTGATTGTTTACACCTTGTACAGAGAATTTGGATATACCAATCTCATTTTGGTGCTTCTCTGCCAGCCTGATTTTCCTGTTTATTCCTGCTGAATTGACAGCTGTAGCAGCTGTGTCTTTCCTTGGGGTGGGCACAGCCTCTGGCACAGTGGGGTTCAGGTCTGGGGCTGGTGCTTCTGGATGCTACAGTAATATAAATAAATAACTGCTGGAGGAGCCCTGGCCTCGTGCCTCTGGACACCTCTGTCATTTTGGGAGTGCTGCTTGGCCTTAGAGCTTTATCAGCCCCTGTGAGACTTGGAAGTGTGCCTTGCTGTGGAGGAAATGTCCATACTGTGGAAGCAGTGATGCCAAATCATTTTCCCAAACAACTTCCCCTCTGGGTGGTAAAGTGCATTTTTCTGTTTTGTTTTCATTCCATCATATTCTGTATCTCAAGAGAAAGATTTTTTTTTCCCCCATCGCCCCCTTGCATCTGCAGTTTGGTTTCCATGTTGTTTAGTTAAAGAGAAGGTAACTTCATACACTGTGGAAATGTTTCTTACTCCCCATTAGTGATTAATACCAATAAACCTAAAATGAAACTTAGAGGATAAATGACAGATAGCAACCAATGAGATTTCCTGAAAGAGTTTTAAAGGCTAATGATCCTTGAAATGTATAAAAATAAATTGCTTCATTAAAAACCATTTTACAAAATAATTTCTTCCTAGCAGCATATTTTCTTCAGAACAGGTCCCCCGTGTAACTACACCTGGGTAGTAAAACTTGATTCAGTGCTGCTCCTATGGGGCCTCAGTCAAATGCCCTGATTAGCCCTGTGTCCCTGTGCAGGTTTGGGGCTGGAAATGAGACATGTTCAAGGCAGGTCTGCTGAATTTTTGCTTTTTGCCCAGAGACAATTCCCTTGTTTAAACATGAGTGACAGAGCTTGTCTGTAATGGGCACAGTGCTTGAGTCACACACATGGCTGAAACCACAGCCATTCTGCTCTAATTACAGAGAACCTCACTAAGAATGAGTAATAATTAGTGCAGTGCACCATCCATGTCAGCAGTGACTGCCACCAAGGTTGATTGAAATGTGCTCACCCTCCCAACACTGTGCTCCCTCTTAGAGCTCCTCAGTCAGTTCATTGCTGTCCTGTCACACCACAACAGGACTGCACAGAAATCTGCAGAAAATTACAGCAGGCCCTGCTCAGGTGGGTGGGTTTCCTCTGCTGAACTCCCACACCATGCTAAAGCAAAGCACATTTATCCAGGGTCTGACCTACTGAGGATGAATGAACAACAAAAAGGAAATTCTGTTGTGGGAATGAGGGCTTTCCCCAAGTTATCTGTCCTTGTTCAGTTTGAACAGGCACAATGCTTTTTGTGCTATGACTGTTTATCAGATTAAATATAGATAATTTTTGCTTGTGTTTGTGAAGTATGAAATGAACAAGAAAATGCACTGCTGGTAACTACATTTGCATCAGTGTGTTTCTGTGCTCTTGCTGTGGATTTAGGAGCAAGATTAATTGGTTTTGGGCAGGAGGAGTGTTAGACTTGGTGAGGCAATGAAGTGACAGCCCTTTCACAGGCTCAGTGGTGTCTCAGCTGGGAAAACCATTAATTTTCTAGGAAGAATTGGCCAAACTTAAGTAGAGCTGCAGGTAGCATCATCCTTCTCCTGACTGCATGTTTTGTCACTGATGTTGGCAGGAGCAGGATCTGGGTGGGAGAAAGTTCACATGTGCTTGTGAAGGTGCAGAAGATATCCTGTGCATCTTCACATTCAGTCATTTAAAAAGCATGGTTTAAAAATGCTACAGGCAGCTAGAGCATCTGCACCAAGCCCTCCCTGTCAGGAATCAGTTTGGGACCCTCCTGGGAGTGGGACAGGAGACTCAGAGTGAGCAAATGGGCACAGCCAGGGGCACTGGGTGCACTGCATTCCCAACAACAGCTGGAGTGACAGATGAACCTGTCCTGAATTTGTGCTGTGTCTTGTCTTTTTTGTTGTTGTTGTTGTATTTTTTGTTTTGTTTTTTTTGTTGTTGTTGTTCTTTTGGGTTGTTTTGTTTGTTTGTTTTTAATTTTTATTTTTATTTTTTTTTTAGCAATGTTGTTTTTTGTGTGTAGCTGCCACTGGGGCTGCAGTTGAGGCTCTGCAAGCCTGCGTCCTGAGCAGCAATAGTTGTATTGGACAAGGATTTTATGCTATAATTGGGTTGACATGGTAGGATGAGGCTGTTTATCTCTGTTGATGTTGGTAAATAAGTAGGCAGCATCAGTGGGAATGGAATTGCTGGTTTGAAGGACAAACAGGAAAGAATCAACCTCTGCATTTCATGTGGCTGGGTGACTACCCCTAAACTAGTCACTGATGGTGCTATTGGAAATCAATTTATTTTCCATTGAAGCAATTCTTACATAGTTTCAGGTGTTTAAAGGATCTTTATATCATCTGCAGTGTGTGGGTTGTTAGTGGTCAGGGTGAGTCACAGACATCCTTCAAAGAACAGAATTTATTTATCTAGGAGAGCAGAAGAAAGGATGGGAAAATCATGTAAACATTGAAATACACTTGGGAAGTAAAATCACTTCAATAAATGTATCTCAAGAAATAGGAATGTTTAGATCCTGAGTTTGGTCTGAGATCTCCCACCCACCCCCACCAATCCCCAAAAAAGAAAATCAAAGTGAATGGAAAAATCCTGATTTTCCCCTGCCAGGACACCACAACGTCTGTGCGGATAGGCCTCATGATGGAAGAAATGATCTTCAACCTTGCAGACACACATCTGTTCTTCAATGACCTGGAGGTATGTAGCTGTTTATTCTATTTAACATCTTTCTCTGTAATAATTTTCATGTGGTCTACAAACTTAGGGGGCTTGGCCAAGAGACTTTTAATTTTTGACCCCAGAGAAATGGACTTACTGGCTCATTGGAAGCATCCCTTTGACACCTCCATTCTGTTCAGAATTTTTTTTTTTCTAAACATTCAATTTAACAATGATGGCTTTTTGCAGGTTTACTAAATGTAATAATGAGGACATTGCTGCTGCTTCTCCTGAAATTTGCTTTTTAATAATTTTATTAAGCTAAATTAGCATAGATCCTGTGGGGGCAGGCAGCAGTTAGCTGTGAGCCAAAGCAGAGGTTTTGAAAGAGTTGCTCTGTTCTTGAGGAAAGTTTTGCACAGGCAGACAGAGCAGGAGGTCTGCTCAAGCTCAGGAATACTGCAGGATGAAACTGTGGGAGTTCCAGGGTGACAGAGCAAGAGGAAGATTTTTTCCTGCCGGTGACATGGTTAGATCTGCCTGTCTGTGACACACAAAGCAAAAATCCTTTGGAGTGTGTAGTAGAATGCAGCCAAGGGATGCTGGCAGGGTGCTGGGGAGCAGCTGTGCAGCAGTGGTGAAAATGTGCTGGCATTTGCAGTCAGAGCACTGGTGTGGATGGATCATGTGCACAGTGATAAGGTGGGGTTTGTGCTCTGGGCACCTTGCAGTCAAAACACTGCTGGGAGGCATTTGGAGAAGAAAAACCTGGCATCCCTGGGCAGACTTCTATGGGCTTTTTTTTTTTTTTCCTTCACTTGAAAAAGGAAGAATTTGTTTCTGTGCCAGATGAAAGGAGAGAACTTTTTCTGTGCCTGAGGAGTTCAGCAGGAATTTCTGGTTCCTTCAGTGCTTGATTGCACTGTGGTCCCCTGTGTTAGGGGAGGCACAACCTTCCCTGCCACCTGGCTCCTTGCAGTCCTGAGCTTTCACTTGCTGAGAATTTTTATTTCCTTTCAAAGACAAGCACCTGAACTGACAGATTTTTCCTCTTTCAACTTTATTCATAGGGGGAGTTTGTGATGAGGGCATGGAAGTACAAAGAAAAATCTTTCTCTTAGGGAAAAAAAGAGGGCTCCCAAAGAGGAGCTGTTATTTAAGCAGTGATAACACTACAGAGCCATCACCTTTCACCCATCAGATCTCAAAGCTCCATGTCCTGCACAGTGACCCTCCAAAACCCCTCTGCCTTTCTAGACTTTTACAAGAATTACCAGTTTTAAAATAAGTTTTCTCCTTTTTTCTCTTAAAAATAAGTTTTCTTCTTTTTCACTTACTGCTCTAAAATTCTAAATGAAGCAGCAAATTGTCTGGCCTTTGTCAAATCCTGCACGTTTGTCAGTCAGTAACAGCTCTGGGCACTGGTGGTTTGGTTTTAGCTGAGCTTTTTCAATGAAAAATTGATGGATGACGGAGAATTAAAGAAAAGTAAATGTGCCTTACAGAATTTTACTTTCCAAAAAAGCCATGTCAGTTTGGAAGAATTTGCAGCAACAGAGTCATCCAGAGTTACCCACCCTACTGCTTCATTTAGGATGATAAATAAAAGTCACCTTTGTGTATTCACAGTGGTGTTTAAGGATCATACATCACTGAGTACTGGGCTTAAAAAAATGCAGTGAATGACATCCTTAAAAAGGGAAAAAAAGAATTTGTAAGAAGCAGCACAGGAACAGATTGATCTGTAGACCAGAGGCATTACCATATACATGAGCACCATCATGTGGTGCAGTGCTGGCCTGAACGAGACAAAATGAGCTAAAGCTGCACAGGGCAGAACCCATTTCTGATCATCTTCTGTGCTGGGGCAGAGTGTGAGGGGCTGGAGCTGCGAGAGCAGGGGGAGAGTTGCCCACTGGAAACCAAGGCAGGAGTTCTAGCAAACACTGGAAAATGATTCTCTGACACAAATCCAGCTTTAGCAGACTGGACTGACCAGAGCATGCCTGGCCTCAGTCCTGACAGTGGAGTGAGGGGAGGATGGAGAAAATGTCACCCATCCTTTGCAGAGTTGCAGGACAAGGAAATCAATTCCTTGCTTTAGCGCAGGGGAGTGAATGATGGGTTCTGCTGGCTGCAGTTTGCAGTGCTGTGTGGAGGAGAAGGTGCTGCCAGGGTGCAAAGCCCTTCTGAAACATTCCCAGGAAGTGCCTGATGAGGACAAAACATTTGTCCATAGGTACAGCAAGGTTTGCAAGGTCTGCACAGCCCTTGGAAGCATTTGTGTGATCATCCTTAGTTTGGTGAGGATGAGATGTCTCATCATAGCAAAAAACCTGGCTTCAAAATCTGAGGGATGATTGCTGTCTAAAAAGAAAAAAGAAAAAGGATTCTGAAAGCCTGGTTAGCCAGGGCTTTATCTTTTCTTAGGATCTGCCCAGAAGGGATTCAGGTAATTGTTTCCTGGATGCATTATCTGAATGCATTTTGGCTGTGCAGCTCCATTCAGGTGGATCTGTTCAGATCCATCCTGCTTCAGCCCATCCTGTTGGTGCTGCAGTCCAGCAGACAGGCCAGGTTCCAGCTGATTCCCCCAAACCTCAGGGTGGTTGTGTGGAAGGAGCCTGATCACTGCTCCCCCGTGCAGGGGGTGTCTGGAGATGTCTTAAGGCTCCTACTAAAATCTTTCAATCTTTTTACAGCAAGGGATTCTCTGTCAGCAAGTTAAGGCAGATGAAATCCCTACAGTCTGCAAGTGTGAGCCATGCAAGGTGCAGAATGTATCAGCAAATATTCACCTGATAGGAGATATTCCCCCTCTCTGCTCCCCCTTTTAGGGAAATTGAGCAGAAAAGAAGTTAACCCAAGGTTACAAAACACGGTGAAGTTAAAATCCAAGCTCTGGGCTTTCCAGGGTTGTGGGGTTTTGTTCCCCACCTGCCTTTTGTTCGTGGTACAATGCTGGCTAAAGAACAGCACCTTCCACCCCCAGTCCCTCTGGAGATATTATTGTCTGGCTCTCTGGAAAACAGATATTAGGGATGGGAGGGCTGACAAGGGGATGAGGAATTAACAAACAAGGGGATTAGTGTGTTTGCAAGTTGCTGCCTTTTGGAGCCATCCCTGGAGTTTTGTGCTCTGGGAACTGTTGGCCCCCACCTAATGAGAGATGGAAGCTGCACTGATCAGTGACTCCATGAAATGTTTGAAACTCTCTAGCACAGTCTTGATCCACAAATAGACTGTGTGTGCCTTTTAAGCTGTTTTTATACCTGCATGAGAGTACCCAGAGGGGATGGGAGGGATGGCAGAAGGAGCTGCTCAGGAGCCCTGTGTTTCACAAGGAGGCAGCAGAGGCTTTCTCAGAGGCAGCAGTGCCATTTAAAACAGCCCAGGCTGGAGGCAGGCTGTGCAGCACAGAGCCACCCCAGGACTCAAACCAGAGCTGCAGAGGCTCACTGGGGTTTTACACATTTGACTGAGGCACAGGCTGTGTGTGCCACACTCCATCCCCCCTGAGATCCCAGAGTTAAAAATCAGCAGATGTGACACCTGGGCTGTGTCCCCATCACAGCCTTCCTGCCATTGCAGCAGCCTCCTCCTCGTCCTGCTTTGATTCCCCACTCAGTGAGGTTCCAGGGAGATCCTGCAGAATGCAGAATGGTTTTTGTGGGGCAGTGGTGGCAGGGGCTGCTGTGGCTGTGGCTGCTGCCCGAGTTCCCCGGCGCTATGAGGTAGCGTCTCAGCCTCTGTCAGGGCCTTTTATTAACTCAGAAATGTGATAGCTGCTCCTGTCACACTCCAGTGTACAGAACAATCCATTCACAAATGAGAAAAGCAGATCCCTGCACAGATGCCTTTCCCCTGACTTCAGGCTGGAGGGGGCTGCACAGCCTGACCCCAGCGTGGTTCACAATGCTGGGAGGAGAGGGGTGCCAGCACTGATCTGCTGTTCAGCTGCTTGGCTGCACTTATGTACAGCAATATACACTCCAGTGGTGGGTTGATAAGAGAGCTGATGAGATGAGAACAAGATGCAGTTGTGTGTCTTTTTGAGAATTATCTAAAATGCTGGAGGAAATCTCATTAACGTGGACAAGAACTGTCTGTCATGTTTTGCCATCGGCAACAAGTTTGGTTACTTGTTTGGGGATTTTTTTTTCATTTTTGAAAGGGGCTAGTTTAAAGTAATTTATCAAACACATCATTATGTAAGGAAGGTAAAACAGATTCTGTGGTTTTCAGAACACTGAAGTGGTGAGGAATTGCTGCACCTTAGTTAGCTGCAGTTGTTCTGACTCCAGAGTCCTGTGGTACCAAGTGTCAGAGCTTTTAGACTGTTGAAAAATCAACGAAAACAAAAGATATTGTTCATCAGCTTGCAGCCTTTCTGTTCTGTTCTCACCTGTAAGGCTCATGGAGAAAGGAGAGTTAAGGTGGTGGGGGAAACTTCCCAATTTTTGCTTTTCTAATGTTAATGCTGAGACTGGGAAAGAAACCAAAGGAGTAACATTTCTCACATTTTTGAGGCAGGGCCCCCACCATTGGAACAATGAAGAATTTGGGGAGATAAGATCTCGAGCACATACTTCATGCAGGCTGAGCTCCAAGTGTATATTCTGGTTAAATTTCCTGTGCACAGATTTCCTCCTTACTGACACACATTTTTCCTCAGCTCAGTCTGTGGCTGGGGCAGTGGAAGAGTGTTCTCTTCAGTGCTTCAGCCCAGCTTCCCTGCACATCAAAGGCAGCTCAGAACAATCTGGGAAAACACAGGACAGGCGTCTCTGGGAGTCTCTGGACAGATCCTCTCCCCCTGTAATTATGTGGGCACACACCTCCTGTCCAAAGCAGTGTTCTCACAGGGGGAAGGGCTGCCAAGTCTCTGCCTTATCATGCATTCAGAGCAGAAAAAGCACAGCTTTCCTGGCTAAAACACAAGCATCTCTCTCCCTCCTGTCTGAATAGGGAGTTCCTCACTCACTGTGGACTCACTGTGTAGGACTCACTGTGTTATTCAAGAGCTGTTGTGCCCTTAGATAACAGCAGATCTCACACACTCTCTGTCTGTTCATATTTTGTCCAAGTGCTATGTGATACTTGTTGCTAGCAGTTAACTGGCCAGACTGCAATACTAGCAAATTGTAAGATTTTATCTCCTCAATATTACACTTAATGTAATTTTGCATTATATTATTTCAATTTTTTCCATAACATTTACTCACTATTGTATTTTTTTTCGCCTTAGGACTGTGACCAGATCCACATAGATGATGTATCATCAGATGACAATGGTCAAGATCTGAGGTATGATGTCTCCCAGGCTGGAGATGGATGTCCCCAGCCATTTGGAAGTAGCAGGGGGCTGGTCAGTGATTCTCCAGCCTGTGCTGTCTCCCCACATTTATCAAGCACACACAAGTACAGAGTCCCCATTCTCACATGATTGTGCCTGTGCCTTCTGTCAGGCCCTGACTATGCTGAGCTTTGAACCGTTCTGGGAAATGCATCTAAATTAGGTTGAACTCCAGTCAGACCAATTTCTGATATGATTTAACCAGACAATTGTAACAGCTGTTGCCAAAATGCTTCAAAAGCAGACTGAAAGGTTTCCCACTGTCTAATCTGTGGTGAATGGGCTCAGCAGTGAGGAGCTGGACTTTGCCATGCCAGATCTTTGTTGAAACTTGTAGCCAAACTGCACAAACATTGCCATTACCTGTGTAAGCTGGGTCATCAGAAATTTCTGTACAATTCCATCTGCTTTTACCAAAGTGTTGCCTGCAGAGCCATGGTAAGAGGAAAAGAATGAAATGTGCAGAACTCATACAGAGCTTTGCAGTTTGTGGTTTTATGGATGATTATTGTGAGAAATTGCTGCAGGGACAGAACATTTTTTAGATCAGTGCTGGTAATTGTGTGAAGATGAACTTCAGTTCTGTACAGTGTGTCCTGTGTGTGTGTTTCTGCTGCCACTTGTCTCCACACTGCAGTTGTTTCCCCTCCCTGCTGGCACTGTGCAGGCTGTAATTACACTGACCTCTCCCCTTGCCTCCTGCCTCTCCCAGCACGTACAACTTCTCTGCTGATGGCTTCCACAGCTCCAGTGCCAGTGCAAACCTGTGCCTGGGCTCAGGGGTGCACGGCGGCGTTGACTGGATGAGGAAATTGGCGTTCCGCTACCGCCGCGTCAAGGAGATGTACAACACCTACAAAAACAACGTGGGGGGTGAGTGCCAGGCCAGCCCTGCAGGCTCCTCATCCCCCCAAAAACTGGGGACATCTCTGGAGGAGGTGCAGGGAGCCTCATGATGTGAGGGAGCTGAGCAAGTCACCCTGGAATGTGGTTCTGTTGTGGGGGGCACACTAAAATACCTGGTTTAGTGGTTTGAGAGGGTCCAGGTGTGGGGCTTTATTTTGTAATTTATTTGGCAGGAAAGCAACCTTCTCCAATTTTCCAGAACATTTAGCAGGCATGCAAACAGTTCAAAACTAAATATGTCCTTTTTTTTTCTACACAACATGTCTGATTTCTTTTTTGTATTATAACTACTCATTTTTAACTCCCCCAAAACACCAGATATCAGGATTCCCTGGGTTCCTTCATCTCACCTAGCTCCAGACAGTTCTTCCAAAAGACTTTCAGCTTCCTTTTTAGTACATCTGACTAGAAAAAGAAAGAAGCAAAACTCAAAGCATCACCACAACTAATTTATTGTTTGGAGGACAAGTCTACCCTGAATGCAGTGGGAATGGGGAGTGGCTTTTCAGGAGAAGCAAAACCCTCCTGGCCTCAGGTGTCTCTGCCCATGTCACTGTCCACCTGGCACAGCTCTTCCCTCTTGTTGCTCACGTCCCTTGCCAGCCTCATGCTCACTGCAAGAAGGGTGTTCCAAGGAGGTGCTGCCATGCTTGGCTGAACCATTCCAGCAGAGGGGAAGGGAGCTGAGCTGCAGCTGGAGTGACATGGCAGTGACAAAGGGAGGCAGTGGCACATGAGAGGGGCAGTGGGAGAGCTCAGAACACAGGCAGTGCCCTTTGGCATGGTGCACACAAAGCCTGCAGTTCCCTCTCTGTGCTCCTGCAAAGACTTTCCCTGCCTGCAGGTTTGATAGGAGCTCCTAAGAGGGAGACCTGGCTGCAGCTGCGAGCAGAACTGGAGGCTCTGACTGATCTGTGGCTCACACACGCTCTGAAGGCGCTCAATTTGATACATTCCCGGTAAGAACAGCTCCAAGGATTGCCTGTGGGTTTGCTCCAGGAGCTCCTTTGCTTCCCTTGTTTTCCCCCTCTAAACAAATCAAGACACATTTACAGGGCTTTGCTGGCCAGGCCTGTGAGTCTGCACGTGTTCCAGGCTGAATTAACAAGGGTTGGGTGAGCTTGGGATGGTGAACTGAGCAAAAGCAAAGCAGTCCTTTCTTCTCCTTTCTTTCTTCTCCTTTCTTTCTTCTCCTTTCTTCTCCTTTTTTCTCCTTTCTTCTCCTTTCTTCTCCTTGGCTCCCTCATCCATGGCACCATTTCCATGTGAGCAGGAGAAGAGGAGAGGGAGGGAAGAGCCCTTCTGTCCCTGAACACATTCACTCCCAGACCCCAGTAGGGACATCACTCCATTGTGTTGAAATTCCCACCAAAGAGATCCTGGCAAGCTTGCAGTGAGGCTGCATCACTGCTGCTAGTTTGGTTTATGTTTTTTTCATTCTACTGAGCTGATCAAAAGACGTTTCTGGTACTCATATTATCTTCCTTTGGCTGCAAAATCCCCAGTTGGCTCAAGAACTTCCAGTGGCAGGAAATGTTTGTACCCTACCCTCTTTCAGTCATGAGAGAAACCCAGATTTCTGATAACTTCTGTTTCCTAGGCCCAACTGTGTGAATGTGTTGGTCACCACAACTCAGCTTATACCAGCTCTGGCTAAAGTGCTTCTCTATGGCCTGGGCACTGTCTTCCCCATTGAAAACATTTACAGTGCAACAAAAACAGGTAAGAGCAAACTGACTGAGGCCTCACCTGAGACAGGCTGAGGTTTTGTCCCTAAGTCATGCAGTGAGTGAGCTTTATTTTTAGCTCTGTTCTTACAGATGTCTGATTCACATCCTGACTCCCACACTTAACCTAGTACAGACTGCAAGGGGAAAAAAGTCTGAAAAAGTCTGAAAAACACTTCTCAAGTGTCTCCATGGGGATGTGAGCCAGATGTATAGAAATATGCCCACCCTGTGGAGCACTGGCTGCTCCTGGGATGTCCAGCTGCACCCAGCTGGAAGGAAAGTCTGCTTGGACCTGTTACAGAAACACTCTGCATCCTCTTACCCTTGCAGAGGAGTCAAGTGTGCTGAATGAGCTTTGTGAAGCTTTGTGAGTAATAAGTACTGGTAGGGTTGGCTTAGGGCTTTTTTTGTATTCTGTTCTTTCTTGTGTGTTTGAATCTCTCAGGATTGCATTTTCATGTTTTTACTGCAACCAGAAGGAACAGAAGAGGGCTCTGGAAACTGAATGCCATGAGTGTCACATCAGTGTGCCAGCTGCTGGCCTGAGCAGGGCATCACAGTCACACAAAGCTCACAGAAAACTGGCAGCACTTGCAGGTCCTTGGCTGACAAAACAAGTGCTAGTAACTCATGAGATGGAGAGGGTGCACCTCAGAAGAGGATCCAGTTTGAAAACAAAACAAAGAATGTTACAGCCAGTTCAGTTGGGGGGTAACTCCATATCCTGTGCCTCAATATTAGCTCTGCCTGTGGCGTGTGTCCAGATAAAAAAATGTGTCTTCTCTTGTGTTGTTCAGGGAAAGAAAGCTGTTTTGAAAGAATAATGCAGAGGTTTGGAAGGAAAGCCGTGTACATTGTAATAGGAGATGGTGTTGAAGAGGAACAGGGAGCAAAAAAGGTACAGTTTGTGGATGCCATGCTGGATTCTTCCAAGTTTTGATTGCAATGACCCTTTCTTTATTTAAGCATTTAATAAGGCTCCCTCCATTCGGAGCAGCTTACAGTTGGTCTCATTTCTTAATATGCAGAATCAGCAATCACCTTGTCAGAAATTCCATACTCTAAACCCCTCCACTTTGGCAGCTAGTACAATATTTCAGGTGTCACATGTTCCAGGAATCATTCTTTTTTATTAAAGATGGCTGTAAAGACATGAAAAGGGAAATTATAGTGTGTGATCTCAGATGAGCAGGCAGGGTGAATTTCTGTTCTCACATGCTGCTTTTGTAAATTCTACATTGTTGGGATTAATTTTGAATTACTTACTGGAATATGCCTATATCCATACATGTATTTGTATTTATGACTTATTGAGTAACTTCATTATAGCAAATACCAAAGGGACTTTTGCAGAGTTGCTGTCTTTATCAGTGACTTCTGGATCAATTCTGTGATTAATTTCACAAGCAAAATGAAATTAGAAAATTCTACTGAAGGCAAAGAACAGAAACTGCAAGAGCAGTGTGATCAGGAATAATGAGAATTGAAAAAGCCAAAGTTTTCATTTCCTGAACTTTAGACCAGAAACCTGCCTGGAACTTCCATTTATTAGGCTTTACAGGGCCAGGAATACAATTTATTAATTGCAAACATTATTTGCAAGATATCTTTGTGCATCCTGGGTCTTGTGCTGCTGACTTGACTGGGGAAATGTGATAGAGCTGCCTTTGCTGCAGAGCACTGCGCATCGGTTGAGATGCAGGAGCTGGCTGAATGAGCTCCATCTTCAGCAAACTTTAATTCTGAACAGATACAGGAATGAGTGGTGTAGCTCAGGTGGTGTTGAAAGTATTGTATCCCAGGAGCTCAGCTATCCAGCCTTGTGCTGCAGCACCTGGTGTCTCATTCTGACTGAAGATCCTGCAGAGACTTTCCAAACAAATTTGAGCTCTGTGGTTGCACAAGCCCAGGAACAAAGGGATCCCAGCAAATAAGGTAAGGAGTACATGTTCTGTCCCCAGAAATGTATCTCAGGTTATCTACAAAGCAGCAAAAACACAGGGGTTTTTTTTATAGTGTATTTTTCCTGGTCAGTGGAAGCAACAATATCTGCACCCACCTTGTTAAACCACCCAGAACTGCGGATAGTTTTGTAGCTCGTGAAGGGTTAAGGAGCTGTCTGGAAGAGTCCAGAATGCTTGAGTGGGGCTGAAGTGACAATGGCCTGCTGCTTGTGGCACACTTCAAAGGCAGTGGGTCAGTGAACAGAGGTGCATCAAAGGCTGCAGGGGCTCCCAGCCTGCGTGGGCAGCTGGGGAGGGTCAGCACTCTCCTCTACTGAGATCTCAGGAGCCTCCTGTCTCCTGGCCTGAGCAGCTCAGCCATTAGTGTGGAGCACATTCTTTGCTGGGCTGTCACCTCCTCTGATTGATGACAATCATTAATCAAACCTTCCACACACCTGAGCTTTATTAGAAAAAAAAAAAAAAAAAAAAGGGAGGGGACAGGCAGAGAGCCTTTTGCACTGATAACATCTCCAGTTTTGTGGGTCATTTTTCTTCACCTGTCTGATGAGTGATACATCTGTAACTGCTGAACAACAGGAATGACTGGGAGGCTGGGTTTTCTCTTGGGTTAAGAAAGAAAAACAGATAATTTAATGGAAGGGGTTTAATAGAAACTAGGGGAGGGGGAAGGAAATAACTTTTCCATTTAAAGTGAAATTGCAGAGCAGTGGGTTTCAGTCTCTTCAGCTGTCTGGGTTTGCTTTTTGTATCTCTGCACACACTGATAAACAGCTTGAAGAAAACATTTGTTTATTGGTAGGCAACAGGCAACATACCAGAGAGAAGCTTTAGTTGTATTTAAAGGTTAGAGGAGTGTACATGGGCACTCTGTAACATAAATGTCTGGAACCACTGGAGTTTTTTGTGCACAGGTAGGAAATTGGAAAAGGAATATCTCCTTTCATCAGAATCTCTCTGGGAAGTGTAGGTTGTCTGGAGCTTTGCTGAAGCTGTTTATGCAGGAGCAGCGTGGTTACAGGTGAATTCCTGCAGTGATAAAAGACTCTCAGCAGTGTTATGCCCATGCTGGAAGGACTAGGTGCTGTCAGTTTAGGCTTTCTGTACATTTAGTACTCTATATATATATACTACTGACTGTGCAGGGACTGACATTTTGGGAGAAGGCAAAGAAAATCAGAGTCCCAAATGTTATCAAATCACAGTGCAGAAAGGAGCTGTGTCTTAGATTAAATTGCTTTAACAGTTTTGGAGAAGAAACAAATCCAGCATCCAAACCCTACGCTCACCATAACACACCCAAAAAAATCGTATTTAACATCTAATGTTTTAATTATTTTGAGATTCTCTCTGTGAAAACAGCCATGGGGGGTCACAGCTATTGCTAAGGAACTCTGCTGTTCAAGGATGCTTTCAGGGCACTCTGGTGACAGGTGACATTCAGGTCCCTGATGAAATTGAGCTGTACTTATTTCACAGAAGTTAAAAAGCTGACACTTGGTCCTCTTGCAGGTGCAAGTCTTGTTTTCCTACAGTATGTTCACAACTTTTAGGAGAATGATCAGGATGCTATAAAGAAAATAGAGTAGGTCACAGGTGGCTGACCTTCTAGATTCTGTCCACATGCTCAGATTTCAAGTGGAACAGGCTGGTTAAAATTTGGACATGTGTGTACAGGGAGGCAGAAGAAGTTTAATATAATCTCCCATAAATGGGAATTAGGAGAGTTCTTGGAGGACAGGCTGTTTTATAACCCTATTACACTTTCCCCTGAGGGAACAGTGTTATGTTAAATGAATAATTAACCTGAGTAATGATACAAGTTTCCACATTTACAGAAAATACAGTATGGCCTACTGTTCCAGTTAATTGGGAAGGTGAATTGTTAGACAGCATTTTGATTGTGTGGCATCTTATCCCTTTATTTACATGTTTATAAATTTTAATAACTTCTTTTTCCAATAGATTTGTTTGTAAATCACTGATAAGAGCTTTCACTACTGATGCTAGCTTAAAATACTGTAATACAGCAATATTGCAATTCTAGAAACATTGCTAAGTACAGTAATTTCACGTGTATAAGGCGCACCGGATTACAAGGCACACTTCCGGGTTGTCGGTGAATTTCTGAACTTTTTCCATATATAAGGTGCACTGGACTATAAGGCACACTTTTTTTTTGCAGCGAGGATCCGCGCAAAAAAGTAATGAATTAGTAACGGAATGGCGCGACCGCGGGGTTTACTGGCAGCTGCTCAATTTGCAAACATTTTTCACCGATCAGCGCAGCCTTTAAATGCAGCCCCAGGCGCCCTCCCCGTGCTGTGGGCCCCTGGCACTCCCGCCCGCCCCCGGTGCCGGCTGCCGCGGCTCTCACGGAATCGCGATTCTGGGTTGGCAAATTTCCAAACTTTGTCCATATATAAGGTGCACCGGATTATAAGGCGCATTTCCGGGTTTCGTTCACAATTTCAGTCAAAAGGGTGCGCCTTATAGTAGTGAAATTACTGTAATTTGTGGGGGGTGGGGAAATAGGATCAAAGTTTAGTATCCAGCCCACATCCTCCATCACCTGTGAAGCAGGGGACTCCTAAATTGTGGAGGACGTGTCTTCCTGTCTGCACAGGAGAGACAGATGAACAGAGACATTTCCCAGTCTGTCCCTTCCTCCCTCCCTAAGATGATCCTCCTTGCCCCTGGCTCTGTGACAACCTGATGGCCAAGTACAAAACTCTGTTCCTGAGGGTACAAGCTAAGAAAGTTGTTTCGATCTCAGAAAAAAACAGAAAAAAACCCTGCACTCTTTTGGTTTCACTCTAGCACAACATGCCCTTCTGGAGAATCTCTTGTCACGCTGACCTGGAAGCTCTTCGGCACGCCTTGGAACTTGAATATTTGTAGCAGCCCCCAACATCTTAGCACTGGGAGGGCTTCACTCAGACTCTCACATCGGTTCCACCTATTCCTCAATGTTTTCTCAGTAAAAAAAAAAATCCCACAGCAACTGCAGTTTTTCTTTTTTTTGAAGGAGAACCCTTTCAGTGGAAGCCTTTCAGAACTTGCAGCCAAAGACTATTGTCTCAAATCCTCCCTCCTTTGGACAGAGGAAAATCCTCCTGCTCAGTCGCTGGGATGCTGCAGTTGCTGGCTAAGGTGGAGGCACAGAGCTCTAATGGCCTTTTTGCCATCAGCAAGGCAAATGCTACAAGTCTGGGTATCCCTGTCAGCGTTCTTGGTTTTGAAAGGGGAAGAGGACACAGCAAGGAGTCTCTGCACAATCCATCACATCACACAGGACCTTCTGGAAATAGGAGTGAAACTGTTGATTTTTTTTTTTTGGCTGTTTCTTTTTTTTTTTTTTTAATCTTTTTAATTTATGAACTAATCTCATTACTCTGGTATTAAGCTCTGTACCTGTGGTTTTCATCTGGCTTTTGGGGGGTGGGGGGGTGGGGAAAGTCTTCCTGTTCTAAATTAATAGTTCCTTTCTCCAGAACAAACTCTGGGGAGAATCATATTGTGTACATGAGTAGTAAGGACACGTGGAACTGCTGGTAAGAACTGTGGCTGTGTTTTTGGACTTGACCAAGATGGTTCATGGACTGTGCCTGTGTCTACACGGTGCCTTAGGCTGCCGTCTTGGGGCTGAGGATGGGGAAAAGTACTTTGTGATGAGTGAAAGGCATTAAATAAAAACATGTTTACATTTTGGGGGACTGGAGTACCTGCCTTCTCTCCCCCTGCTCTTGGATCTAAAGGTAGGATGTGGAATGTGTGCTCCTGTTTCAAGGCTGGCCTAGTAATGTTTAAATTCTCTGGGCCTGGATGGATCTCTTAGTTTGAAAATGGCTGATGGGTCCTTGCTGTGGCTCCAGGTAAGGTCAGAAGGATCAGAGCCTCTCTGGAAGGAGGGGTCAGAGATGCAGCAAGTGCTACAGCCCTCACTTCCCAAAGGGTTACACAAGTGCCACACACACCTGAGGGATACTCCTAACCTCTAAAAACACTCAGAGAAAACACTGCTAGAGCTGAGAGGGATTTTCTGCCAAGCTAAAGCAGAAAATCTGATCTTTAATTAATCCAAGGCAGCAGCCCCACAAGAGCTGTGACCCATCAGCATGACCAAACCCAGCCCATCAGTGCAGGCTGTGGGGGCAAGGAGCTGCTCTCTGGGCTTGGCACAACTCCATGCAAAATGTCACTTTTCCAGCACAGGCATTGCTGGTCTCAGGGCTTGCTGAGCAGTTTTTTCAAGGTTTCCCTGCTGTATGTAAAGTTTCCTTCACTTGTGATGTAACTTTCTATTTGTGACAAAGGTAGTGAAGAAATGACTAATACTTGCAAGGTAAGCACTCTGGTAAATACTTTTGAAAGAGGAAAAAATGCCAGGGATTGCAGATTCCCACAGATGCACAACTTCAGCTTTTAATACCCCATCAATCAGCTAATTGATCTTCCTTGAAATTCCAAATGTAACACCTGACTTAATTGAGTCAATTGAGCACTAATTCTGTTTTTTTTTCTTGAAGATTCTTGGAAGATGTTGTTTTCAGAATATATTTAAAGGTTTGAAAGCTCTTGGTTTTGTTGCTGCCCTTAGCAGAGCTGTGGGCAGGACAGAACAAGGGTCAGGAACACATCTGTCACACAGGTGACTCCTTCAGGTGACACCCTCACAGGTGCCACCATGGCATTTTCAGTGCAGCAGAGTATCAGGATTTACTTTCCAGGCAATTTATCATGGATAATTGCACTTAAGAACATCCAAAAGGCCTAGGAATATGCAGACACATGGACAGGTCTTGCTCAGTTCCTTCACCTGTAGTTTTATGTAGTTCTAAATTTTCTACGTAATTTACTAGGATTTGGTACTTGTTATTTTAGAGGAGGAAAGAAAACCTCTCTTCTGTAGAAACAAACAATGTTCATTAATAAAAAAAAAACCTCCACAGGCTGGAATGGGTGTCAGCAGTAGGGTTTCTCACAATTTGTACATCATTTTCTTTTTCCTCTAACACAAGGCCTCACTTCAGCATCCAGTTTCCATGGGGAAGGCCAAAACATCATTTCAAGCTTTCCAGTTTTGTGCTTTTCTGTGAACAGTAGCACTGGGAACATGAACTGTGGTTTCTTTACAAATGCACAAGGTAACTGCAGGAGCAGGAACTTCAGACAATATTCACAGATTTTAGTGTTTCATGAGCTCCCTGTTTTAACTTATATTTAAGACACATACAGAGAATTCTTGCCCAACTCATGTCCTCTTGAGGGGCTACAACTGCACTCAGAGGCCCCATTTCTAACCCCAGATACACCTAACACTGATGTGTGCCTGTCCAACCCTAATCCAACCAATGAATAAATGTTACACAACATCAAACTGGACAGGCTTGGCTCCAAAGGTCCCACACTTCTGAGACAGAGTGAAATTACCTGTGATCTGGAGACTGCAGAAATGAACATTCCTCCAGACTGAACCAAAACTGGAAACCCAGGAACACAGAATGTTTTTCTAAAACAGTTTAATAAAAAAATTGTGACGTTCCTTGAAAAATTGGAGAAACCCAAAGCATATTGTGTGTGTGTCACCTGTCTTAGTCACAAAGAAACACAATTGTCAAAAAAGATATTTAAGTTTAATACAAATTTTATACAAAGAAAATGTGAAAAAATACTTCCATATGCTAAAAGCAATTATGCTTCACAAATAAGGCCAGCTAGGCTAGTTTTGACACAACTGCAATTAATGAATATTCTGTTCTCGCTTTTTTTCTTCTAATACTTTTTTCCCTCTAATCTGGGTACTAGCTGGAGACTGTACAAACCGCATTCTTATATAAACAATGGCAGAAATCAACATGACTAAAATGTACAACAGAATGTACTGGAATGATATCATACAATTAATTTTCTCATATACATACATCACCTTTGCTTTGTTCAATGCCTTTGTTTTACACAACATACAAAATGGGACTACAGCCTCAGTGTAACAGACAGCATCTCCAGGGGTACTTCCTCTCATACTGCACTGCTTCATGCTTACAGAAAAACAGAAATTTCATCATATAAATAATACATGCTCTGGCCCAGCATCAAAAGTCCTTTGCCCATGTTTCCCAATCCATGTTTTTCTCCACACCTAGTTCTTGTTCAAAGTCCTCTGGGAGGATTTTTTTAAAAGAATAAAACTGTGAAGCATAGCAACAAACTTTACTTCCCTCAATCTCTGATATCAGTAATCAGAAATCCTGTTAAAACCAGCTGCTACTTCTATTTTGCAAATTTTCTGATCTTAGACTGAATGAAATTTTAAAATATTTAAAATATTTCTTTTAAACAACATTTTTTATTTGTTGTCAGCCTGGTCATTGTGAAAAACAGTGTATATTTTTATGGATTTCAGGTCCACATAATTTGCCTAATAGAGTTAACTGAAAAGAGATATCCTTCATCACTTGGTTGTTCAGAGAAATTACACAAGCATTTCAAAGTGCAGAAATTTTTTTCAGTCTAAATGCCAAAAGTTGTTCAGATTTTTCCGGATTAGATTATTTGATGCAGTTTCCCAAGACCAGTTTCAGCATTAGGTTGTGGTAAGGCTGTTTTAAACCTTCCTTTTCCAACTTCAAACACTCTTTATAAGTTAAAGTCAATACAAATATAAAAAGGAGATGGTACTCTAATGACATCCACAAATTGTACATTATTTACAAAAGAAGCATAGTTTTAATATGGATCTTACCTGTCCTCAGCTTTTCTAAGCCAGCACTAATGCTTTACATTAATGTAGTGTAATTACTGCTTTGTACACATACACAAAGCTAAAGTCTGAACCTCTGAGGTTAATCCAAAAAACTGTGTTTATCTGTCACATTTCTATTAGATTTAGTTATTCCAACAATTGTATGAACTTCTTGTTAGCAGTTAGACTCTTCGTACTTGGACTGGCATTGTGGTGTGAACATACTGAACTCCAGTTCTCATTGCCACTGTCCCAGCAGAAGGACTTACCACTACAGGAATGGTCTGTGGATTAAAACCAACAGAAAAAGATTGTTATATTAAAGGTCACATAAACATGACCACAGAAATAGAGATTTGTTTTCCAGGGGAAATCCAGAACAAGTTCCAATTTTGTGCAAGAACTAATACCTTTGTTACCACAGTACTACCTCATTCCAGGGGAGGAGCAGTGCTTTACTTCCCTATAGCCAAGAGATTCTGTGTTCTCATCACTGCTATAGAATTACAGGGACAGGAGGTGCTATAGGGGCTGCACACACTGCCTGTGCTTGGGGGGTGAGGGTTTCAGAGTTACATCCAGTTACATATTTTCTGCAGACTAATACATGGGAAGAGGAAAAAGGGCTAACAAAATCCTTTGTCATTTGAAAAAGTTCTGACAAATCAAACTGGAGTACAAAAATACCCTTGTTTATAAGTATATTCTTGTTACACATTACTTAAAATCTTTTTCCCCAAAAGGAACTTTCCCCCATGCATTCAGTCTACACAGAAGAGAACAAAGAACATCCATTTAAAAAAAAAAAAAAAAAGTACTTAACTTGTGCACAAATCAATAGCAAAAACATCAGCATTACTGGGAACTGTCTTACACACCCTGTAAAAATATTAATATAGAATAAACTTTACACTTCCATCATACTGATCATGATTTATACATCTCAACAAATGGAGTTTCAGGACATCTCTATAGGTGGTAATTGATTCTAAAGATGCAGAGACAAAGGCACAAGAATGTTAAACAATCTGGTCAAGGTCACATCACTCTGGAGATCTGTAAGAGGATTTATTGAACCTAAAGTCTGTATCTTAACCTTCCTCCAAAAACGTGAGAAAGTCTAGAAATGTCTCTACCATCCAAACTGCAAGGTGTGTTCCAGTACAATTCCAGTGATGCACAACTGGTGATCAGACAAACGCATCCATTTCAGTTCACAACATCTTGTGGAAGAAACAGGGAGTGAGATTTTGAGGAACCTGAAAGGGATGCACAGATCTTCCCCCAGTGGTAGTGTGCCAATCCAGAGAGGACATGGAAGAACAAATACAAGTTCACTGAAGCCCAACGTTTCCCCACACTGATTCAAGAAACCACATGAGTGTCTTAATGATATTCCACAAAGACTCTGAGTATCCCTGCTGAGATGGATTACAGCTCCTTTGTGACTGAGTCTGTGCCTTCCAGAAGCCTACTCATTCCATTCCCTGGAACGCAAAGAAGATGGGTTCATATTTTTACATTATTTTAACTGCAGGAAGAATAAAAAACAAACATGGGACCAGTTTGCTAAATAAATTCAGGATTACTGCCACTTTGTAATGATTTCAAATGTGTTTACAAGGTTCAGTGGAAATGGTATCCAGAAGATACAATGGAAGTTGTTCAGAGGAAGAAACTGCCAGTTGGACACAAAGTGCAAACTGAATTCTAAAGAAGCCATTATGTAAGCCACTGTCAGTACTAGAAGTGGGGAAATGAGGGTTGCCACAGATGCCTTTTAAATATACACACTTACACACATGGAAATAATTAATTCAGTTCTTAGCACGACCGGAATATGGAATGTGCGAGACTCCTTAAATGGGTTAAGATCATTCCCTGAGAGGTAAATTTTCCACCTCTGCCAGTTTTACACATATGTACATTTTGCATACATATTAAACATGCACTAAGGTTTAAAATTATTTAAATTGCACGTGCAGTCATTAGAATACAGAGGTGTCTGTAGCTGTGCAAGACTAATGCCAATGTGTACAAAGTTATAAACATGCACAAATAAAGTTGGAAACCTTTCACACCTTCCAATTCTGCTTTACATAACTCAACACACTTTGTGTTACAGAAAACCAATGAGGGTAACTGCCATTTTTCTGAATATTACACAAAACCACCATAGGATCTCACAACCTCGCAGCTATTCACAAAAGAAGCCTGATGTCTTAGAAGTCTGCTATTGGATTTTAAAACACATACAAAATCTTATTGTTAATGGTAGTTCAGTCCAAGCAACTCAGAGCCAATGCTGCAAAGGTGCACAGTGGTTTCAGCTGAGACCAATGGAACTGAAATGCTGTGAGGAATGGGGGAAGTCTCTATCCCCAGCAAGAGCTGTGTTTTGTGGAATCTGATGGCTGTGAATCACTGTTTGAGCATGAGTGTGTATCCACCAGCACACAGGTGTGTCCTGTGCACTGGGAAAGAGACACAGGAGCTTCTGCAGCACATCAGGCCTCACAGTCAGTGTGGGTAAGGCACACTGTTAAGTCAGATCGTTTTTAACAGTGTATTTCAAGTCAGAAATGAAGTTACCCACTTCAGGCGTCCCTGCTGAACCCAGCACAGAGGCAGAACACGTGCTGTGACCAGGGCAGCATCAGCTCAGGAGCCAGCTCTGACATGAGCACTGCAGAGCACAACCAGCTGAAATAACAGGCTAATAGGGTGTATAAAATACAAAAATCCAACTCACTTTTGTCCCATCTACTGTGACTGACACTAGGGAATTTGGATGTCCTTGATAAGCCTTTGATGGAAAAAACCCAGGTCTGATTCCAATGCGTTTTCTCAATGTTTCACAATGCTAATGTGCAAGACTGCATGGGAGAGACACTGCTGACAAATGCATATTCTCTTTCACAGGTACTGAGATGTCACAGGAATATCAAGCATAGCTCAGAAATAATTAAAATCTCTAAAATCTTTAAGATACCATAGACAAAACAATATTTAAAAGTTTTTTAAAATGAATTCTATATATTTACATTGATGCTGTGATCAAGTATATACATAAAACAGACCAATGATGTGAAACAGCCTCTGCCTGTCCTCAGTGCCTTTGCCAGACTTAAAGATTTCTGAATCTTTGCAATCATGAATGGAATGAAAGGGTGGAATGTTGCACAGCAAAATAAAGCATTTTGCACTGCAAGTTGAGACTATACCAGTGAATTCATCTCTTGATACAATGGAGACAACCCCCCAGAGATACTGAGCAGCTTTAATGCCAGGAACAGCATTGCTGCAGACTTTAAATTATGATGCTGTACTTACAATTGTGGGCTGAGTAGTTGGAATAAAGGTGATGGTCTGCAGTACCTGGACCAGTTTTATAGGCTGGTTGCTTGCCACACCTGTTGCTATCTGTAGAGACAGCACAGGCAACCTCAGTAGAAGCCTCAGCTTTTATATAAATTCCACCTAGTTGTTACATTATTATTATGATACGCAATTTGTTGGATGTTTTCTTTGTGTTAAAAATTTGCATCTTAATGAATTCACAGGTTATTTCTTTGTTAATAAAACAAAATTCAAATTATGAACATGATCAACGTATACAGCATGATGTTTCAGGTAGAACATCTATATAAAAGCAATTCCGTATCTGTGTAACTGGAATATTCCCTGGAAGGTTTTAGGTCTCACATTCCCTACTTCCCCAATACAAAGTTTGTGCTGCCATAACAATGCATGTGAACATTAAGTGAGTGGGCCAGAGTTCAACCACCTTCATCAAAACACTGAAGTGAAACAGCACCTCCTTTTCCCCCTTTTCAAATCTGTTCCCCAAGTTACTCCCTTAGATGACATTTCAAGCCCAGAGATCTAACACCAGACAGTAGCAAAAGTGTCAAGAAATGAACACAGCTCTCTAGATTACTATGCTTCCCAATTCTACAGGACTATCTCGATGAGACATCATGCTGGAATCACAATACTACAAAATTAGTTTGCTTTTAATATTTTAAAATACAACAAGGCTCCTACTGATGTGGAGGATCATGTGTAAGGGTTTGAAGGATCAGCCCCAGCCCCCTCCCCCCCAGCTAAAATTTTTCATTTAATAAATCTTGCAAGGGCAGAAAAAAAATGATGCCAAAATTGCTAATAGTCAAGCCCTACCTATAAAGCAGAATCTTCTCTATAAACATTTTCTATATATGCAATGTTAAGTCCCTTTTTTTTAGAGCATTTGCTCATCCTTGCCTACTGAACACTATCAGAGTAGATGCTATGGAGGATTTCCAAACTGCTCCGTTAACCGTAGATCCAGGTGAATGTTGTATCAGTGTTATGGAACATTGTGGTACCCTAATGGCAGTCTGTGGTGAGAAAGTAAGTTGGTTTGAATGCAGGTCTTGAGCTTGGCCTCTGAACCCCCAGGCAAGAAGGGCTTGGAAGTGCTGCAGTCAGTATTGCTTATCAGAAGGCAACTTGTATCGAAAGATCCAGACCAGAAGCTACACTGATGGGTCCTGGAGAGAGAAAGAGAAAGAGTCCAGTCCCCCTTGGCTGGAAGGATGAGTCAAGCCAATACAAGGTTTTACTGGGAATGAGTGGAGGGGAAAGGGTGTTCCACGAGGACAGAAGGAATTTTTTTTACTAAATACACAGCTCTATCACTCCCCAAAATGCTCTATTGGAAATACACAGATGGTTATAAATTTCTGTCTTATCCAGGGAAGCTCTTAGGGGTAGGTGTCAGAGAAATCTTACACATTATTTTTGTTTGAAGTGTCGATACTCACTGTAACACTCTCTTTGCTTTTATCAGCTGAACCTTCCTTTTCCTTAGGAGTGCTGGCTGTTTCTGTGGGTGTAGACTGCACACTGGAACTGGGCTGGGATGATTTATTTAGTGTTTCTGTGCTAATTTCAGTATCTGTTTCCTGCTGTGTTGCAGTAGCTAAAATCAAGAAAAAAAGAATGAGGCCACTACTCACAAGAGCCAGTCCACAGTCCCTCCTCAAAGTCACATCTGCACTGAAGAACTGAGTCACTGTCCACCCACCCAAACCCCCCTCAGATGTGTGAGAGGCACCATTACCTGACTGTGTGCAAGATTTCATGTGCTCAGGCCAGTGAGCTTGTTGGCAGGGGTAGTCACAGTAGCTGGTATTCCAACAGCAATAAAAGATGGCCTCTTTCTTGCAGTTGGCACACCACTGCTTCTTCTTGGTCTCATCCACTGCTTGTTGCTTTTCCAGTTCCAGCTGCTTCTTCACCTCAGCAATCAGACGATCTCGTTCCTGTTCCAGGCTCTGACGCATTTCAGCCATTGTCAGTTCTAGTCAAAATCCACAGAAAGATGGGTTTGCATTTTCCACCCCAACAGCAAAGAGCAAAACAGTAATATTCATGAATTTGAAGACAACATGAAATTCAACTAGTCAAGGTATCCCCTGAGTCTGGGCATCTGTTTCATACCTACTCAACAAATGGAAGTCTTCCATCTTCTTTTCTTATTCTGGTACCACGATTTTTAACCAATACTTTCCATTTGTTTAACACTTTAGTTCTAGATGTCCCACAAAGGACCAAAATATAGCATAAGCACAAAAAGGAGATATGCAGATGCTGTTAATGTGCTTTGTCTTTGCAAGCCCTAACTTTTGTTCTCCTCCAATATTCAGAAAATTCAGAGGATTCCCTCTCTTCTCTCATCTCATTTTTCATCATATCTTGGTTTCTTTACAAAGCAAAATGTGTTAGTTCCAAGGGGGTCACGTGAGGAAGGGAACACATACTAGAAGCATTTCCATTTCCTATTCAGGACAACACCTGACACACTGTTTTGGACTGTCATTTTCATACCTAGATTATGTTTCATTTCTGAAAGTTCCTGCTGATGTAACCATTGGAGTTTTTCTATCTCAATCCTCAAACGTCGAATCTAAATATTAAAAATGTAACAGTTAGTAATAACAAACAGGGCATGGTAATACAGAATTATTATATAAAAAACCATGCCCAAACCAATGAAATATTGTTTACACCAAGGTTCCTTCATATTAACACGAGGACAAGACAATAGTAAACCCCAAACCAAAGTGTGAAGTATTCTAAATATCTGTTTGCTAGATTTGCTCACCATAAAGTGCAACAGACAAAAAACTTCTGTTAAACTTACTCTTGATTCCTCTGACACTGTCAAGTCTCAAATTTCTGACTGGACTCAAGAACCTATTCCTCAGTGCTGTTTGCATTTATTAGCATGACATTTCATTTCTTTTATTTTATTTGTAACTAGATGAGGCCTAAAAAAGCAAGATAATCTATTCTGTGGATCGGGAATAGTACAAATATCTTTGCTCAAAACTTTGACTTCCTTATTTTGGTTGAAGCAGGCAAATAAATCATTACACTTTCAGCTTTATTTGTTCCCATTCATAGTTAGTTTGCACTGCTTTACCTGCCTTTTCCAAGGTTAAAAAAAACCCCTTAGACCCTAAATCCTACCCTTAGGGAACATTAAAAGGAATGTATAGCATTTCATTAAAAAAGCAAAACACTCAAAGTATTTTAAAGAAGTATTAAAAACTGTGGTCATAATCACATAACTGGAATAAGCTACTGCACTATACAGCTTAAAAAAATAAATGATTTTCAGAAAAACAACTTCATTTCTGATTTTAAACAAGGTGGCAAATTCTTGACAGAAGATTGAAGGACCTGGGTTTGATGGCTTAATGCTTATCTTACAGAGCCCACCTGGTATTTTTCAGTGCTTTTTTCCACCACTCTAATTATTACTTCTAAAACAGCACAAAAATTTGTCCTCTCTTGATAATCTCCATATATAATATTTTGTAGATATAGTTATGTGGCACGTTTACAGATACAAAAATATTAATTTTCGTTTTTCAAACTTAAAATACAAGTTTGCTTATTTTAATCTTACTGACCTCAGCTATTGTACTTCCTGTAGTATTTTTTGAAAGATCATTATATATTTCAGTCATTGTTCCTTTGATGGCATCCATCATCTGAAAGACAAAAATAAATAAAACTTTCTTTGATATATATTTTTAATAGATTCCCACTTCCATTTTCTTTCAACCCCTCTACTGGGAAACTATATTGATACCCTACTCTCTCTCTAAATATCTGTAATTTACCTGGTCCCACAATTTAGAAGTTAGAGCACAACAATTTTGATAAGGACTCTGTTTTTCAAGTGAACAGGTGAACTGCTTGAGCTTCTACTTTTTTGAGAAATTGCTATTGATATAATTTATAAACATAAAATATATAACCATGAATTTGGGGAAGAAATCCAATGCAAGTATAGCATTCAATTTAAGAGAGTGTGGGAAGCTCATGTCCCTTCCCTCACTGTCACTGTGATGAGACCAGCACCACAGCACCCCTTCTCTTACAACCTGGCATCTGTTTAAGGCAAGAACACACATTCATGATAAGTTCCCACCCAATGGAACTACAGAATGTTTTAAAAGAAAAGTACAGCTTTGTTACAACCTTCCTCCAGAACTTACTTTGCTGGTATATTTAGCAATATCTGCAGCCACATCAGCTGAAGCTGTTGCAATTGGCAGGTCTGTGTTGAGGGAGGAAGAAAGTGTGCTTGCAGATCCAGAGCTGGTAACCATGGAAATAGGCTGAGTGCTTGTGACCAAGGTTATGGTGGATGTGGAAGTGCTCTGTGTGATCTCTTTTTGCTGCACAGCTAGGAAAAGAGAACATTGAGGGGATCAATCACACAAGGAATTATGAAAACAAGAGACAAACTTCTACCTTCAGTATCTAATTAAACTGTGTGCATGTAACCATGTCAGCTTTGCTTTATTTATACAATGGTGCCATCTGATGATTAATTACACAGTGCCCAGCCACTGAACTTGTGCATAATTGTACGGCTTAGAGGTAAGGAATGTAACTTTGAAACTTATTATTTTAGACTGGCCAGTGCAGAAGTCTTCCTCAGTTCTAATGACTCATCTGCTGGAGTATTTTTAAAGTAATATTTCTTTAAGAATAAAACGTTTCAAGCTATTTTTACTGACTCGTATTATAAAAGATGTCTTCATTGCCAATATCCTCAGTAGTGCCATTGCTGAAATAAACCATTTATTCAACTTTATGAGCTATATTTTTGTTTATGCCAATTCAGTATATAAGAAATCTATAGATTTTATAGTTTTCACATGATAGATTTCTAGACTATAATATTTAAGATGGAACATTGCCATGATGTGCTTAACAGTAAACAATATTGAGAAAACAAACATACTATTAAGGTATGTTGTAAAGTAGGATTCTGTTAAAAGTTTTGCATTTAACTTCTCCAATCTTCACAGTTCTTTTTCCTCACTGAACGTTTCTGTATCAATTTATATAGCCTATAAGCAAAATATACAACTTCCTCAACACTGCTTAAATGACTGAAACAAAAGTAGTTTGGGACCAGAGAAATGAGCCTCTGTAAATGTCTGTATGTGAGCCATCACCTAAATCTCTCTCCTCTACAAAATCACCTGCATGCCAGTGGTGTCAGCAGAGTGGAGAATGTCTCCTCATCAGGCACAACAGTAAACATTTCAGTTTATTAACTTGAAATGACAAATGAAGCTGATTTACATAAAGTTCCTGTTAAGGGAAAGGAAGCAACAGCAGCACAGGCTTGTGTCAGTCTGTGCCAGCTATTGGTGAAGGCTCCAGCAAAGGGATGGTGAGAAAACGGTTGTGAAAACATTCTGAAATGCCAGGGCTGTTTGCTCAGTAAACTCACATCAAAGTCTTGTTAAACAACAGGGATTTCAAAGACAAATCCTGGAGCCTGGCTAATTTCATTGTAGACAAATTATACTCTGAAAAACCCTTCAACCCTTCAGATCCACTGCTTTTCAGACAAAACTGGAAGCAATTTGTAGATACTGAGGTGACACCAGTAAACATTTAAGTGGAATGGTTAATGGTTTTAGCATATGATCCAGAAAATTATTCCGTTCACCCTTCCAAATCTGTTATGGCAATGAAAATCAAATATATTTATACAGACACATAATTTTTTTGTCATTAAAATAAGGAGACATGACTCTAAATACACACAGAGCAAGTACAGTGAGTAACTGGTATACTAAAGACACTCAGAGTATAACCACACTGAGATTTTGTTTATACAGAATAACTCTTGGCTAGGCACCCTTGGAGCACAGGGATCACTACGGGGGAATTATGGCACCACAGGCACATTGAGTAAGAAAAAAGTGTGTACCTTTAACTGCTTGTCTGGTCTGATATCTTGTCCCCTGAGAGGACTGGGGTTGCTGAGACTGAGACTGCTGGCTCTGCTGCTGCTGCTGTCTCTGCACCTTCTGCATGTGCCATTTCTGAGAAGATGTCTGGAATTTATTTGAAGAATTCCACACCACCCTCTGCACAGCAGGGGCGGTTTCCTTGGGCAGCAGAGGCCTCTGCTTTTTCACAGGGCTGCCTGTGGCAGCAGAGGGAGCACTGACAGTAGAAGCAGCACTGGTGGTTGCTGTCACACCAGCTGGGGGGGTCTGCGATGCGGAGCGGGTGAGCACTGGAGTTTCTGGTAGAGGCTGGGCGCTTGCACTGGAGGAAGGTGGAGTTTTACCTACAACTAAACAAACATGAAATATTATACCAGTTTTTCACCAACACATCTGACTCAATCTTCCATCTAGTTCTTGGAACAGCCATATATACCTTCCAGTCTGCTTTGAATTATTTTCCTCAAAAGTAACCAGTATTCTACAAGTTAAGTCATTTCAGTCTAGTTGAAACCGGAGGCAATACAGATGCATCAGTAACTAAGCAAAACAAAAGGTACAAAACCAAGAAAAAACAGCTTACTAAGCAAAACTAAAAGTACAAAACCAAGAAAAACCACCTTGACCTCATTCAGAAGATATGTAAGAGGTGAGCAGTTGTTAGGATGTTGCTGCCTTACCACTTTCACCCATCTTCCCAATTTCATTCAGAAGAGAAAAAATAACATTCTAAGGGATTAATGTCTGAGCAGTAACCGAAGGAACTCTATCTGCTTCCTAAACAACAGTGAACTGACACTGACAACCAAATGCAGATGACACCAGGTTGGGTAGGAGTCCTGATCTGCTCAAGGGCTGCAAAGATCTTGACAGGTTGAATCAATGGCCTGGGACAACTGAATCAGGTTCAATAAGGCCAAGGGCTGGGTCCTGCCCTTGGGTCACAACCACCCCTGCAGCACTACAGGGGCACAGGGGTGCGAAAGCTGCTCAGCAGAAATGGCCATGGGGTGCTGGAGATGAGGCAGCAGCGTGCCCAAGCAGGCCATGGCATCCTGGCTTGTACCAGCAGAAGTGTGGCCAGCAAGGTCAGGGCAGTGATTGTCCTGAACAGCTGGCACTGGTGAGGCCACATCTCAAGTGCTGTGCTCAGTTTTGAGCCCTCCAGAAAGGAGAGCAAAGTGCTGAAGAAGTCCAAAGAAGGGCAGTGGAACTGGGAAGGGTCTAGAAGATACATCCTGTGAGAAGTATCTGGGTGTGGCAGCTGGGGATATGGCCTAGAGGTGATTGTGGTGATGCTGGGGGCATGGTTGGACTCAGTGATCTTGAAGGTTTCTTCCAACCCTGATGATTCTGTGAAATACATAGTATGTTTATGATATCTGTGTTTAAATCATCCAAAATTTACAGCTGACTATTCCACACTTATCAATTTAGGAACTGGATGATTCTTTCAGAACTGCAGCCAGGAAAAACCTGTGTGAAAGAAAAGGCTGCTGCACTGACAGGGGTCTGCAAAGGGACAAAGACCTTCAGGTTTGCATGCATCCGATCTCTTTTCTGGACCAGAGCTTTTTAATATCTTGTACACAAAGGCAGAGCCTTGGAACCATGGACAAGATACAAATTATGCCCATAATATACTCTAATGTTTATACATATGTACATGTATGAATGAATGAATACATAAATTCACTTTTAATTTCACCCAGAATATGTATCATTTGTTTGCCTCTCAATCCGTAATTCTAAAATTTTACTTTGATAACTTCAACCATCACTGGTTTAGACCACATGGATCACTAGCTCTGAAATTGATAAAGCTGCCTTGCTTAATAGATTTTTAAACAAAGAAAAAATCCCCAAAATTACAATTCCCTTCTTATTTGATAAGCCAATTTCTTGATTACCTCATAGTAACATTTATGCATTAAATTCTGTCTTAAAATTCAAAATTCAGGAGCATTAAGTGGTCTTCTACAGTGTGCTTTGTTAATGGGTTTAAAACACTACTTTAAATAAAATTATTGAGCCAAAATGCTGTAAAATATCAACAAGAAGATTAAAGTTGTATGAAAAATAAAATATTTTACAATCCAAGCATTTAATTCTGGTTTTCTATTTTTCAAAAGACTAACATGCAAAGCAAGCTTAGCAAAAGTACATTACTCATTAACTGAGATTGCTTTCATCTTTTAGTAACACAAACAAGGCATAATATCTCAGAGATACAAGTGATTTAATTGTTCATTTGATTATTACTGAGTGTATTTACATTGATTTGAATGGGTTCTTATGCAATTTCTGTATTTGATAAGTTCTAATTTCTTCCATACCTGAAATGTTGGGAGATCAATGGAAATGTAAAGATTGAACTGAAAGTAGTAATAATTGCAAAATAAACTCTAGATCTGTCATAGAGCAAAAATTATGGATATTCATGGCTCTACACTGCTGAAACCAAACAGTAAAACTAATTTGGTTTAAACAAAAACTACAGTGAGCACTGAAAACTTTTTTCATAGTCACAAAGGATGAAAAATAACCCCTAAAAATTGTTTTAATACAAATATTTTTATCTTAATGCAAAAATAAAGGTGGCAATTCTACCTTTGGTAACAGCCCTACAGAACAGAGGAGGGGGGAAAGGGGGAAATAATTTCATCCTACCATCTTGTTTAGGAGATGTTTCTTTCGATTCTTTCTTGTTTTTCCTTCCTTCCCGAGTACAATGATCATCTCCCAGATCAATGACAAGTTCACTCTCAGAATCAGAGTCCAGTCCCAGGTGCACAGTTGGAGAGTCTGTTTCATCTTTACCTTTCAGCTTCTCTTTTGCAGGATGCTGTAAACTCTTTCCCTTTTCAGAAAATTCTTTTTCAGTGTCTGAAACAGCCTTTTCCTTGGCTGCTTCTTCTGTTTTCTCCTCTTCTGGACTTGTGCTTTTAAGTTCCTCCTTGTCTTCATTCTGTGCTGGAGGCTTAGGTTTTTTTTTCAAGCTCAATGATTCTTTATCACTTCTTGCACCTTCCTTGTCCTCACCATCCTCTTGATCATTCTTTGATTTCTGATCCTCATCGCTATATTCACTGTCACTGGTATCAGATTTTTCAGAATCTTCAGAGTCACTGTGTTCTACTGCAGTATAAACAGCTTCAGATATTTCATTTATTCCTAATTGTGGGAAGGAAAGTACATTCCATGCTGACATCAGACTGACTGGTATTACCAAGAAAATACTCTATATACTGGAACAAAGTGTACACACACCATTACCTTAACTGCAGTCCTTAAGCTACAAAGCTTAGTGCCCTATCCCAGCAGCACAATGTGCAAGAATGAACTTCTACATACTTCAATTAGTATTTTTATTTCATTCAATGGCCCTCCTTTCACTGCTTTTTCCCACTGTCTGTAAGGTCTTTTGTTCAACTCAGAACCCAATGGTGGTAAACACAAAAATGAATTATTTTTATCTACAAGAAGCCACCTTAAAAATCTGCAACACTATTCACCTGATCACAGTTACTTACACCCATTCTATTTACTGAAACTGACAGCATTTAAGCAGAATTCTCCAATTTTTCAACCTGCAAACCAGGTAAGACTATATCCTTTCATACTATCTACATCAGAATGGTACAAAAACAGGTTAAAAGAGGAAAACAAAAATCTGAAGCATCAGGTCACACTGTGTTGTAAAGCAACTAGTTCAGTGTTTTGAATTTTGCCTCAAAGAGTTTGAATATCCCTTGTTTTAAAACATAAAGTATTTCTGGTTTTATTATCCAAAAACTTATTTAGCCTCCAATTCAGGTGTATCCTCCTGATGTCCACTGTGCTCCTGAGAGACACTCACCCAGCTGTGCTTTACAGCTCTCGATGGTCTTGTCCAGGTTGAGCTGGAACCTGCTGCGGATCTGGCGCTTGGGGGAGATGAGCTGCACTGGGGTGCTCTGCTGCTGCACTGACTCACTCAGCTCCTTCAGATCCATCTCAGCTTTGCTGCGATCTGCAGAGGAGCACAAAGTCAGAGAAAGATTCTACAGAAAGAACCGAGATCGCTACCCAGATAAAACACGCTTCACCAAAGAGCAGTGCAGGCAAGCTGGAACATACTGCACTTTGCTTCTTAACTATGGGCTAAATAATAACTCCACAATGACTTTACTCTTAAAAAAAAATGGATTCTTCCTCTCTTCACACACAAAACACACGTATCAATTATGGAGACATTTCCTCCATCAGTGTGAATTAATCAAGACATCCCCATTCAGATTTGTAAAGCTGTCTGACAGCTCCTCTACTGAGCTACTCCTCTTGTTTACTACTAAAAGTACTACCTTCACAGAAAAAACTAAATAGAAATAAAGTCTTTACTATGAGACACATAAAATCTTTACAGTCATCATTTAAAATCCAAAAGTTAGGTCATGAGAATACATATAAAAATATGGATTATTTCACTGGATAGATGAGTAAGTTTAGGATAGAATAACACATTTTTCAGTATATGTCAGCAAAATCTTGATTTTTCATCTCCATGTACAGAACTTTCTCTCTGAGATGCACACATCTGTCTGCAAAGAACACACACTACAGTGCTAAGGCTAAAACTGCCTTAGCAGCTAAGTTTCACATTTTTGCTTCAATTTTCCCATTTCAGAGGCTGTATTTGTATAGCACAGTCCTGTCCTTTACCCTTTGCCGGGAAGGCTGACATTCCATTAGTGCTCAGGGCACTAAATCAGCTGGAGTTAGCTGGGGGAATAGAAAGGACCCACAAAGAACGGGGAAAAAATAAAGAGAATTATGCTTGGTCAATTTAGTTCCTCCAACTGGCTTGAGGTAAGATCAGAAGAGCCAATGCCATGAGAAAACCCAGAGGCTGTGGAGAAGGCAAAAGGTAACACTGGCACAGTGTGTATTTGTGCTTTATTTTCAAATTCTAGAGTAGTTAAATATGACACAGTACTGCCATATTTTACTATATATATAGATATATATTTACAAAACATTTTCTGTTGGGGCATAACTTAGAGAAAAGTAAAATAAATATGAAGGGTTGAACCAATGATTCCTCTGACCAGACATTCTTTGTAAGTTTGAATTTCATATCAAGGTACATTCTTATTGTTTTCTGCCTCTATTATCCAAGGGCAGGTCCAATGCTACCAGAGACACGTTTTTCTTTCCCTCATATCTCTGAATATCTTGCTCATTCACACTTCAATTTTTCAAATTAGCAAGTCTGCCGGTAGCAACAGATGGTTCATTTCTGATATTTTTCCTTCCTTTCTGCTGAATTGCAGACCACAGAGTCCTCCTATCACTCTTCTGAAGAGAAAGCGTTTTTGTTATCTGGACTCTCACTTTTGTTTTTGAAGAGAGAAATCCTGTTCACATCATGTATGACAATGAGACACAATGGGTTACATTGGAAAAATTCTGACATCCACAGAAGAACCCATGTCTGGCACAGCTGACACTATTAAATGAAGAAGGGTTATTTTCACTCTCATCACCAAAAAGTGTATTTCCCCTAAACCTGAAAAAACCCCAGATACTCTACCTGAGAGTGTACAAGTTCCTCTATGGTATTACTCATGGACCATAACATCAGATTTTCTATGCTATTTATTAAAAGTGCTCCAGCTGATGTCCTCCATCTGTGGCTCAAACAACTGCAGCACTATGTATTTCTCAGTGTTTTTCCAAATGCATTGTCACCTCAGATGAGGTGCCACAGTGCAGCGCAAGAAATAATTCTACAATTATGTCCACATCACGACCTGCTGTAAAATAGATTTGTGACCTTGTATCCAGAATCAGAATATCTCTAAGGCACTGAAGAGATGAATTCATTATTTATTTGAATTTAAGCCTTCCTGAACTACTTGGCTAAGACCAAGGGGAAAATCCTGGCTCTCTGTGTAATATCACATGGAGGTAAAAAGCAACCAGAACTGAATCAGAATGCTCACAGGAACAAAGCATGACTGAGGAAACTGATTTACATGTTTGGCTTGCAGAACTATTTTATCAACTTAGTACTTACCTACTCCATCTTTCAAAATTCCACAACCCCAAAATTTGCTTCTAGGGAGTTTCAAGACTTCAAGAATTCTGCTAATTCCTTTCATCCATCTATCTCCCTAGAGAGGGATGGTCAGTGAGGAGGTGATGTGAAGGCAGCAAGAGAGAAGCCCTAGTAAATCCTAAATCTTAAGATCACAAGAAAACCTTGCCAGCAATTCACCTGAGAGAGACTGAGTGGAGAAGAGCAGCAATTTTCATGTAATTACAACCTTTAGAAACTTACCTACTGTTCAGACACATTCATTTCTACAGTTCAGCTAAGAAAAAACTTTATCCCTTAGCTACTTCCTTTCATCAACAAGAAACAATAACGGAAACTTTCTTTTACAAGATAAAAACCCAGTATATCTGATGAAACAATTACATGTGTGCCTCATTTAAAGGTCTTTGTTCTTTTAAAGCCACATACAAGCACATTTGTTCATATTATGCTGCACTGACACCACCATCATTTGTTCAGCTGTAAGAATATTAGGTTTTCAAACATCAAAACTAACCAAGGTTAAGATTCAGAATGCTTCCTGGAGTGGAAGTTCTTTCTTGCTTAGAAGAAATTGGCGTTGATGCTTGAGGAGAGAAAGGTTTGGGGCTGCCTGACAAGCTCCCTGCTTGACCTGTTCTTGTTGGTGCTGGAGAAGCTGGAAAAGTACAAAATTAATAAAGACAGATTTAAAACCAGAACACCAACTCATGACAATTCTTTTATTTATTTATTCATTTATTTCCACTCTTCATTTACTTTAATAGTTACAACTATTTCCTGCTACTTAAATTGAATGGGTTTAGTGACTTTTTAAGATCATTCATTCCTTCTCAATGTGACAGAAAGAATTGTTCTTATCTGTGACACTGAAGGTAAATGCACCACTTTTTAAAAATTCTTTCATAAACTATAATACCTTCATAAAGTCATAATACAACCTGTCTTTAAAAAGTACATGGAATAAAACTAGTCCATCTCCAAAGTCCTGTACTTTTTTTTTTTTTTTTTTACCTGTATTTTTCTCAATGAAGTCCATGGACTCTTCACTGGCACTAAAATGACTGGAAGTTGCTTTTTTCTCTGCATCCTGTTCAACATCAGAGCCAGTGTGAACAGATGAGTTTGTACTCATTGGTGACCGTGGCATATCTGTCAGTGAAATCCTGCGACCGGTGCTACTGCCCAGCATGGACTTGCTCATCAGAATCTTGGGTGATGCTGTCATATCAAAATTCAGTTTGATTTTCTCTTGTTTGTCTGTCTTTGCAGTTCCAGCAGCTGGGTTTGCAGGGTCTAACAACATTTGGTATTGATTGTTGGGAGTATATGGTGTCCGGAAAGGTGCATAATTAAATACTCCAAATTTTCTACGAATGTTATCCACATAAACCTCCATTTCTTGCATTGCACTATTGAAGATGCTTTTAGTCTTTTTCACAGAAAAAGGAATCTCTTTAGACATGAGGTAGCAATTATTTATTGGAACCCAGGCCCTATATATAAAACAGAGAAATAAAAGATAATATAACTACATTTCACACTGTAAACTGACATTGTCAACTTTTATGCACACACTAATTTATTTCTGCCTAATCATAAATATATGAATAGCTCAGATAATTTTAAGGACCCATCATTACATTCTTTTAATATTTCAGCACCTACTTTTGATAAGTAAGCAAACTGCATGCCTTGGATTACCACTGGCTTATTTTACTTTACCCAGCAGCAATAAAACATGACTTAACACTGGTCAAATATGACAAAATATTCCTAACTGGAACAGTCTATGTAACTGCAAGACAACCACTGCTAAACAGTCTATCTGTCATGGCACAAAAATGTAAAAAGCAGGTAAAATTCAAATGCACCTTGTTTCTACACTCCAGGCCAGGTTGGCCAAATTCCTCAGTGCCAGGAAAAGTTCTATCAGCAAGTACTGGACAGATTTTATTTACCATGAAATGGAGCAGAACTGCTGAAACTGTTTCCCATGATCCTAAAATAGCAGGAACTTCGACTTAATTATTCCATGAGCCTGTATAGCTGGGTTTTTTTACAGTTCATAACAAATCAACTTGTATTCATCATGGCTGTGTCCATCTAAGCAGAGAGGATTCACAAGTACAGAGAACTCCCTTCAGAGCAAAACTGGCATTTTCAACACAGATTGTATTTCCATATTTTTTAAACCTACAGGTGTGCGCATATTCCCATAATGTTTAGACAACATAAATGACTTCATTGGTTTTTTCCATCTTTAAGAACTACAATTCTCCCCAGCACAACACCAGACACAGGAATTAAGCTGCACACTCACCAGATTATGTATCTTACAATCAGTTCTAAAGACATCATGTAAGCAACTAAAACTATGTTTGCTACAGTATCACACCATTTGTCAGGGTGTTGTAAAGACAGGATCCAAAAACCTGTAAGCACACAAAATTCCAACACAAATTTTTTAAGTACAGCCAAAGACATCGTTTGGTTCAACTCCCACCTGTCGTGTTGGCCAAAGAAACGGGCATCGACTTGCCCGTCTTTATCCCTCAGTGCTTTAGCAGGCCAGAATGGAAAGCCTTTGAGTTTAGCCCAGACCAAAGGGTGGGGATTGCTCTAGAGAAAGAGGCAAAACACACAGTAAGAAAACGTAAGAGTACTACCTTCAAATCTGATAATAAACATGATTTTTTTTAAATTGTATGTATTACTTAAATAAAGATCTAACATGCACAAGGAACTTGCTAAATACAAGACTCCATTTTACTATAAACATCATAAATCCTGAGAGAACAAATTGATGAAATTATATTTTAAAACCTCACAAATCTGGATTAAATTTATCATCGTTGCACTTCTTTATGCATTTACTTTTGATTAGTCCCCTCCAAATATATAGCATAACATAAGTTAGACTAAAGCCAATCTTCGAAATGTTCGGATTTTCACTTAGGCTTGTGTCTTGGTAGATTATAAGACACTAAAAAGTCCTTGACTTAGGGTAAGCACTACTTAGCAACAACCAAAACATCAGTGTGTCATCAACATTATTCTCATACTGAATCAAATACACAACACTGTTCCAGCTGCTCAGAAGAAAAGGAATTCTTATCCCAGCTGAAACCAGCATAGTTCAAGAAAGAACTTGATTACACACTTGTACTTAAGAATCTCAAGGTGTCTTCCCAAATTTGGTTCAGTATTAAATAAGAAACAGACAAGCTATCAATAGGTCACAAAAGAAAAATCACGTCTGAACTGATGCACATTAGAAAGAGACGTTCACATTTCAGAAATCATCTGAACACTGAGGGTACCACACGTAAGCACTGCTGGCACAAGGCAGTTACCTTATATTTGAGGACAGAGAAGTTGTGAACTGGGTGCTGAGAGCCTTTACAATTATTTCCAACTGGACCAATCCTTTTGTGAATACCTGCAATCTTACAGCTAAGTCACTTGAGACAGTTTGACTCCACAAGGATGATACACTAGCACAAGCTGCTTGGCAAACTACAGCAGCTTTCCTTGACTCAGTAACCACCCCAGGTTGAAAACAAAGAGGGGATAGCAGCCAAACAAGAACTGCTAGTTTAATGTAGTAGCTAGACTACCAAAATTCTTAACTTACACAAGGCTCACAAAACCAATTCTCGCGTTTTTGGCAAGCAGCTAAATAACATTCCGGACATACTTCAATTTCATTCATCTGGAAAGACAAAGCAAAGTTATTGGAGAGTTAAACAGAGTCCCAAGTGTGGTCATTTGCATTTATTCAGAGGAAAATCATATTGTTACAGTAAAAGAACCACAAAAAGTACATCTACGCATCAAAAGATGCTGGTCTCTTTTTCCAGCTCCAAATATTCATTAGCATGACAGGTGCCTTTCAGCAGAATCCACATACCCACTTCCTCCCTTTCCCTCCCCACATAATCATAAATAGTGAATATCCTACTGAAGGACACATTAGCAATGCCTTTGTCAAATGACATTCTGTAGGCCATGGATATGCATACCTAAATGTAAGAACTAAACCTACAAAAATTATAAATTGGCAATACACATCTTGGAAAATACATATTATGCCACTCACAAATACATGACGTGGAACATTAAACTCACAGAACACTTAATTTAATCGGGGCCCTCATACCTCATGCTCACAGATTTTGATGATGACTTTCGCTGTTTGTGTCAATTTGTGATTTCCTGAGGAAACAATAAAATGCTTTAACGAAGAAGATCGTTATGGCAGAACTATGATACAATCAAGAGTTTTCAGATATAGAAGTTGTCCATAAAAACAAGAGATCTAAACAAACTATGTAAAAAAACATGCATGAACTACATGCTTGCAAAAGCAGAAAATCAGCATTTTTCTTCTCTATGTAACATTTAATAACCATTCAATGCTCCTTTCAGTAGCCTATTGCAGCCTTCCCAGCACTGACACACTCTTTCAATGAGAGATGTGCTGGATGATCTCAGTTAGGTCTCAATTAAGTGCTATACAATGCAAAACATTAAAGCAATTTGGGGGCTGGAACTAAGTGATGCAGATTGGATCAGTTCATCTAAGATCCAAACCATGATCCTGTGAACCCAAACCATTCCATGATGCCACCTTATTTGAAATGTCTTCTCTAAGGTGCAATGAGCAAGTGACAGCACAGGTTGTATCTGGCCCTACAGTTTTATTTATGCCAGTTT
>VRYO01000116.1:926783-958762 GCA_009812075.1 Sialia sialis | reverse complement strand
AATCTCTCCAATTCAATTTCCACTTCCCTGAAAATAAATGAACTGTCTGAATTAAATCTAAATAGTGAATTATTTAATTAACATCTTAAACATTTCCAAACAAACATGTTTCCTAACACAATGTCAGGAACACTATATTTCTGCAGAAATAGTCTTTGGTTTCTTCTGCTGATGTATTATCATTCCACAGCAGTTTTAATTTTTACAAGACCCAGAAAAAATTCTGGCCACAGTACATTAGACAGTATGTTTGATATTACAATCTACCTTGTGGGTAAAGCAATTTTATTAAAAGAAATCAGTCCTGTGGTTTTGTTATCATACTTTATACCATAAAAACATCAGCCTCCACTGTAAAGACGCAGAGAATGAAAACTTGTCTCTTCAACAGGTCCTGACAGAACAAAGCTCTGCAATGCTTCACTCTTCATTAAGCAACAGACAGTGGAGAAATTCTTCATTATATGCACTTTTAAATTACTACTGAACTGAGAATGAATGTTCCATTTGACTGTTTCTTTTTTCTTCTACCTCAGGTGCGGTGGAGATGACAGTATTTGTTGAATGATCAGTAAAATGAGTCTGGAATGATCCCTGGACATACATCAAATGGTTCCTAATTAATGATGATCCACAATGATCAAATGAAACATAATGCAACATACTGATCAAATGAAAATCCTGCTTTAAGAATTCTCTCCTGGAGATCATTCATGGAATCAGACTAATTTAATAGCGGGAAGTCAGCAGTGCCTGACTTCTCTTTTCCACACTATTTTCCCCCCCAACTATTTTTTGTTACTGGCTCCGACAAAACAGTGAAGTTCAGTTAACATATGATTGTTTTTAAGCTGCAAATGAACTGACTTCCATAATAACCAAGAAACCACCTCACCCATCAAAATAATTTGAAACAACTTCTCTCCCCCTGCCATCAAACATTTTAGAAATGTTACAGACAGAAATCAAACTCAAGGAATCCTCCTCTGTGAGTTTCATACAAACCTTCTCTAATGTACAAAGGTCCATTGGATGAAAGATATATTCTGCATAATCTGGGTGTTGATCCAGTGAAACTGGCTTTTGAAATGGCTCTGTCTGTTAGGGGGAAAAATAACCACACTGGTTATTACTAGTACTAAACAGTTTCATCAATGATAACACTCACTCATTTTCTAATGCTACTTCCAGCTGTGATATCAGGCCAAATTCTTCAAAGGTAATTATAGACTGTTGTGAGGTAAATTATTAGCAGAACAATAGGAACTAAAAAGTCTCATTTAACTGATTTTTCGTATGCTGGATATGATGAATTGCAAAAATCACAAAAATTGGGGGATTTGTAAAAGGTACTGTTATGATTTACAGCACACAATGGCACGTTTTAGACACACTGAAAGAAATCTCAGCATTTCAGAAGTATGTAATACAACCAACTTCTGTGGTAAGAACACTTGCTAATAATGCAGAGAAGCTACATTTTCAACCCATTTAATCAATAATGCAACAGTGTCAGTGCTAGGGTTCCTGTCCATATAAATACACTGGGAAGAGATCATGTCTCCACATTCCCTTTTTATGTCCAATACAGCATGGTCCACTTTCAGAGAGGAAGAAATCACCACCTTCCACTGGAAAAACCACACTGTACTTCCATTACACCTACTGAAAATACATCCAGAAGTTACATCACAAAACTAAATGCACTCCAAAACAGTCCGTCCAACCTAAACTAATCTGGATGTGCTAGACAGGTGGCAGATAGAACAGAAGCTGTCACAGACAATCTGATAAACTAAACTAAACAAAACATTCATCATCCACTAAAGGAAGCAAACCCCAGATTATGACAAACACATGATCTAAGTATTTAAAGAAGAAAACAATAAAAATGTCCTTACCCCTGGCTGTTTCATTTTCTGTAGTGCAAACTTCAGTAGATATGATAGCTGTTCGATGGTGAGCATTGTCATTGCTTTACTCTGTGTTTCTATGCATTCTGCAACTGTGATTTTCTAAAAGTTCAGATTAAAAAAAATCCTTGTCAGCAAACATTTCTAGATAAATCCTTCTCCACTGAAACATTCTAGCATTCAAATGAATGATAACAGCTCTTTTATAAGAAACAAAACATTTCTGATAATGCAGTGTAAATACTTCAGATGCCTGTTTTACCTGGGTTTTGGCCTGTGTATGTTATCAAAAAAAAAGAAAAAAAGAAAAGACCAGAAAATTATTCACCATCTTCCAGATCATGCAAAGTGAATATGCGAATACATAAAATTCCCAAATACCATGTGGGTTCAGAGCTATGTGAGAGTGAGAAGGTCATCTGGGCTCTAATAAAATAAGTGATCAGAGGAGAACATGGCATAAACCAATTTGCTTTCATTACAGATACTTGGATGCTAAGTATTCTCTCCCCAGAAACCACTGGAGAGGAATGATTAAATTCTTCCACAGTAATAAAATACCCACTTGTTTATGTAGACCCTATAGTGCATTATTTTCTGCACTGCTGAAAAGCTAATCAGCCCACCAGAAGAAGCACAAGTTAAACCAGTGAAAACTGCAGAATGATTTCAGAATTACTGGTGCCTGATGAAGAGATCACTCTGTGAAATGGTCCTCCTCTGGAACTGGAGACACAAAGGAAGTTGGAGACTCATGGTAAGAAGCAAACATAAGCCAGGTAACACACAGAGAAAAAGTGGTGAAGCAGAGCCATGAATGCCTTCTCTTCTGTACAAATTTTTCTGGTACCAAGAGGCAATGTAGGAATAAACCAGAAACATTTCAGAACACACAAAAAGCTGCTTAAATCTCAAAGCCATTAAAGAAACCCACTCCTTGTATCAAACTAACCTCACATTCTGGGCAAAACCAATCCCCCTCTGGTTCGGCTGTCAGTTTCAGACACTTAGCATGATAAACCCGAGGGCAGAGCTCACAGCAGAGGACTTGGCCTTCCCGATGACAAACCCAGCAATAGAAATCATTCCGTCCATCCTGCGGTACAACATCAACAGGGTCTGTGGTGAGTGGCTGCTTCATATAGTAAAACGGACCATGTCTTAGTTCTGACTGAAATGTAGGCAAGAAAAACAGGTTTGGTTTCAAAACAAATTTGCATTTTTTCAAATCATAATAGTCATAATATATATAAGCAAACAGCAATTTACAGAGTTTGATTAACATTTATGCAAGCACAGTAACTTAGTCATTGCACAAAATCATTCATAAAGAAGTTTACTGCTTATTCAGATGCCGAATGCCAATTTGCACTCAAGACCAGAAATATATTTTTTGTGGCAAGTGAGGCAAGACATGCAATCCAACAAGAGCTAGCAAACACTTTCAGCTTCAGGAAAGAAGTAATGCTATAGAAGCTATTAGGCCCTCGAGACTCAGAATTGCATGGGGCCGTGCAAGCTAAATACCGAGATATTTAGTGGTGGCTAAACCTGGGACAACTGAAGAAGTTAGTCCTGAAACAAGGAGTTGAACACCATGCAAATCTGCCAAAGTTTGCAGCAGTTTGGAGCTTTGTACCACGAAGCAAGCCAATGCTGATTTTGATTAATAAGGCAAACTGTGGAGAAGGATGACAAAGGAGCAAATCCCCATCCTGAGCAGCCACCTCCACTACAGGAGAGATTTCATTCACCACCTAAATGCATACCACAATTTAAGACTCACATCTCTACTGGTTTGCCTGCACTAGAAAACAGTGTTAACTTTGTAACCTGCATGAACTGGTCTTCCCCTTGAGCCTGACAGCTCAAAGATGACACAGCTGACGCCAAAACACAAGTGATGAGCCTGGGATGGCTTAAATGGATCCAGAGATACCCGAAGTTTGTTATATCATCTTTGAAGAGCTGCTAACATTTATTGGAAAACTACTTTCTATTTATTAATGACAATGGAACTCAAAATCTCTGTTTGGTATTCATTATAGGGGTGGTTTGCTGAGGAAGGAAACAGCCTTGAGATTTTAGACAGCTCACTTAATGTGACTTTTTTCTTTGATGTTAAACCACTTGCTCATGACTCCACTTGTAATTATCCAAACACTTGTAGTCTGAACAATCATTTTGTTTGATTCTCAGGTCATTTTGCAAGTGTCCTACACCATTTACAAATCTCTAACTTCTGAGACTCTCGAGCTGTCAAACACCCATGTGATTCACAGAAAAGGGCAGCCAAACATGTGCTCTGTACCTTTGAGGCATCCTGAACAACATCATAAATCATGTCCCCAGAAAGCACCAGCATGCCACCTTGAACCATGGTATTTCTAGATACCTAAAGTTACAAAGGAGGAGGTCTAATCATTTTCAGGAATAAGGGATCTTCAAGGTAGCAAAAACCCACCTGAAGATGTTCTATCTCAAAAAAAAAAAAAAACCAAAACCCAGATCATCTAACACTATACAGTATTTTAGGCAAAGAAACACTCTCCCACATAAAATCTCACATGATTTTGTGCCAGTTTTGGTGGTTTTCACTTTCTATTCTACAGATGATAAAGCCCAAAGAGAGACTTTGTTCCCACCACAGAAATGGGCCAAGTGTTAATTCTGTACTTTCTACGTACACACATTTAATCACATAACAAAAATTTCAGAAGGGTGGTTTATGAGATCTTGTGGAGTAACTGGGACAGAATAAGGGTTTAAGGCCATTTCAAATTAATCACTACAAGCATTCAAACAAATAAACCAGAGTGATGAAGGGAAAGTTGTAATTTCCAGTGCAGAAACATGTTTTGTTGTAGCTAAATGCACCACAGCTGTGAGACCAACATCTCTATCTTGCATATGTGGGGCACCTCCTCCACTGCAGATAAAGGAAATTACCAGAGGAATTTCATAACATATTCTAACTTTGAAGTGGAGAGAAGTAGTATATCCACACTAACTTTGTAAGATTCAAAGATTCTGCTTTAAGACAAACATAAAACCTGTGAACCTTCCACAGAAATCGTAACATCCAAACTGAAAAGAAGTCAATTTTTGCTGGAATGTGAAATAAATCGGTTTTCTGTTCAAGGATGCTTTTATCATTCAGACATCTATCACCTTATTTTGCCTAAGCCAAGTTTAATAAACAAAACAAAAAAGGATTTAGAGACCCAAGAGAGACCCAAAGAACAAAACTAAAAGACTGAAAATTAATGATTCGACTGCATCAAGGGACTTTGCCCTAGTCAGAGTAATATGTTTTAAGAATTAAAATTTTAATAGTTAATAAAATTCAAGCTCAACTTGAAGTTATTAAGACCTGTAGAATGACAAAGAAAACTGAAGAAAACAAACAACAGTATTCTAGTGCTGTTTTGGAGAGAAAAAGATCCCTATTTATATTCAGTTTAAATTAATACTGACAGCTTCAATTACATTAGAACTGACCAGTTAAGTATCAGTAGTTCCTGATGCTTCATCTTAGTTACATTCTACAATTCCTTAATTCTTTGCTTGATTTTCAGCACTTTAAATGCTTGATGACACCATTCTGAAGATCTATTACCCACAACATGCAATACAAAGCTTTGTGCAACTATAATTTCAGTAATGGTATCTTGGAATGTTCAAGTACTATAAAGCACTTTGTAATGGAGAATATTTAGTTAGAAGTTTCCAGGGAGGCTGTCATACCTCAAAACAGATTTATCAAGCAATCAGAACCACAGCTATCAGCTACATCATACTCAAACTCATCCTGAGACCAAAACTAGAACCTGTATGCTCAGCTCACATCTGCTCTGCAATAAAAGAATCTTTAAAAGCAGCTCCTGCCACCACAGAGAGCAGAGTTTGAACCTATTTAGACACGACAATCTTCAGCATGCCCACTTCAAATCTGACATGCAAGACAACATCAAATGAAAAGCAACTTGTAAAAGCTAAACAGAACTAAACAGATGATATTTTCTTGCTAACTTGTAATGAACACAGCAAAATAAGCAAGTCTGATAGGTTTTCTTCATCAGATACACAACTTTATCCTATCCTGTACATTTCAGGTCTGAGATACCTGGAAAACAGAAAAGTATTTACCAAGGGGAATTTATCAAGTTCAACAACTGCAACTGTGTTTTCACATATATTTTTAAATGTAGGAAGAAAAAGTGGAAATTAACACCCAATTATTCAATTCCACTGCTTGGAAAATTATCTCTGCACTGCACAGTTTCAATCTCAGACTTCAGAGGGTAATATCTGCCCAGGAAATGACCAAGATGTAAAGGAATAAACCCAGGCTGCAGTGAAGCTCAGCAAATGCCCAACTGAGCCCAGTGCACTTCCACATGGTACAGTTACACCTCCTAATTTATCCTGAAATAAAATACAATTTACACTGAGTTTTAAGGCCTGATTTACTGACAGTTTTTGTTCCAGGACAACTGCAGTGAGTAGGAATTTCATTTTCTTTCTTCATCAGTGCAATTGTACCAGGATAATGTAGATGCTTTTATGCCAGGAGAAAGTGCACTGAACACTCAGAACTTAATGCTGTGCTTATATGACATTGGCAAAAACACCCATGACACAAAAAAGCACTTGGAAAAATACACAGGCATGTATTATTATATCAGGTGTGAAGTAATTTCAGTAAGGCTGAAGACTGCTTTCATGTAATCTACTCCAAGATGATACAGATGCTTTACAGAATTTGCTGTTCAATATAATTCATATAATTCTTTCATGTGCATCACACAATGAATCAGAAATTGTCAAAGTCTTGTGGAGTCAAGTTCTTCTAAGACAGACAACAAATGCTCTCAATTCAGCACTCAGAAGACCGTAAAAATAAGGTTACAGGCATAAAGACTGAAAAGTCAGTGTGACTCTTTGATTTAACTAGTTTGGTAGGAATGTAGACCGCCTGGAAATTTTAAGGAAGGGGAGGATATAAGAGCACCAAGGTAGAACTGACTAATGGGCAGTAGGAAAGGACTGCAAGCAGATGAGGAACTTTCTTGACATTATGAGACCTTTGTTAATCTAGGTTATCACACTGCTGAACACTTCCTGCTAATGGTTTTAATGAAAAAACAGCTATTGTTGGTTTTCTTATTAGCCATTATAGTAATTCAAAATAATTCTGTTCCAAATTGCATTTATTGGTTATACTTCTTATTACCTTTATGAAATTACTAAGCAGGACACAAGTGGTTTTCTTCAAGATGTAAAAGAGCATTCAAATCAAAATTATATTATCAACTCCTACCCCCACTGCATTCAAAAATTAATATCCATTCCTTAAGAGTACCAAATTGGAGTTTCCGTAAAGAAGACCGAGTTCCTGATCAGCTCTCTCTACATCCTCTACTCTTTCATATTCGAGTGTAATAAAACCATGACTTCTCTTACCTGCTCTTTATTATTACTATTCAATAGACCAGGCTTCTTTTTCTTTTTTATAGGACTTGTTGATGCATCTTGAGGTGAGTGGCCATTGGAGGAATGTGGAGGGCTGGGGAATTTCCGTTTTTGTGCTGTGCGTTCGGCAGAGCCAGGATCTGTAACAGATACAGACACATGGTTAAAGACTGCAAATTTATGAAAAACGTTCCAACAAGGTTATGGTTTGTCATTCACACTCTTCAAAGATTTTTGATTTTTATTTTAAAATACAAGCATTTGCAACTTCATTCTCTCAACAAAATTTCCGTAATCCCTAATGATTATTAAATGCTCAGCTCAATTGAAAAGAACTTACATTTTTCAAAAGAAACAAGTACACAATCAGCTGTAAAGGACAGTTAGAGAACAGTGATAGGATTCTGACAAAATACAAGTGAAATTTCATCAGAGTTTAGTCAACAAGTTTAATTTTTCCTTAAGCTTTTAATGCATGCAACAAAACAGAATTATACATAGAACCACAGGGATCAGAATTCAACAGTATCACAAGAGAAACCACTAAACCAATCCCCCCAATATCTGACTGCATAAAAAAAAAATTAAAACTGCAGTGGTTTGTTTTGGCTACTTTCTACATGGATCTATGGAAAATACAGTGCTATATGATGACTTCTTATTGGCCAAAAGCTTGGTTAAACATGTGTCATATTAACATTTAGGGAAACAATAAATATGAAAAACACATGAAAATAAAGATGGAAGGACATATAACTGAAAGAGAGAAAAACAAATGTAGGAGTGTTTGCCCATCCTGAGTTTTATTACTCTAGAATAGCTACACCAGGCTAACAACATCTGGAATTTCAACCATTCTAGAAGTGTCTGCCACTAGTTCTGTTTGTTGGCACAGTGACTTCAGCAGTGCTGCCCAGCAGACGTGTTAGTGTCAGCTCTCAAAGAAACTCTTCTGTTGACATAAGTTATAAAATACTGGCAAAATGTGGTAAAGCTGGTTTAAATAAAGAAACAAAAACTTGTCATGTTTTGAGCTTTGACAATAGACCTGTGACTTTTTTCCTTTCGCACACCCCTCCCCTTTTACAGGTGCTGGCAGCATTTAGCACCAGTTATCTGTCCACAGCCTGAAATCAATCAATACAATGTGTCTGAGGCCATTATTGTTACTTGCTCTGTTTGGATTCGAGCAAATCTGCCTCCTGCTCCATTTAGCCCCAAATATAGATTGATTTGACAATACAAAGAGCTGCTATGTCACCTACATATGTGAAAAATACAATGTTTGTTTCCTGCCCTCCTCAAGCAATTATGACAATAAAATGCCAACACAGCACAAGTGTGCTGACAGGAGACTCAGAGGGTTTGGCAGTTTAGCTGATTATGCACAGAAGGTGGCAGAAGAACTCCTTGGGCTGGGATATGCTTCATATATCCCAAGAGAGCTGTGCTAATCCAGCCCTCCTGGAAGAAACTGCAGCATCAGTGTCAGCTAAACCAAAGCCCACAACTCAATCAAAATGATCAAACCTAAAAACAAACAAGCTCTGAATGCAATTTTTTTTTCATGAAAGAAGAATGGAGCTTATTCAGCGTGGGAACTGTTTGCATTCAGAGTGATCCACAAAAAACAGCATCATACCATGTCTTTTCTCATCTTCCTACCACCACATTAAAGTTTTTGTTTATTATAATTTGCAAACAATATCCTGAAAGGGGTCTCTAAGCCCGAGTTTCTCACCACCAAATAAAGCCATCCTTTTAACTCCCTGAAGAGACTTGGGCGTTTATTTCCAGACCATCCCTATGCAGGCACACATAAAACAGGAAGGGACATGGACAGCAGAGTTTTCTGCCCTTTGGCTTTCATTTCTCACTTCCAGGAACAAAACTGCCACCAGTGGAGCACACCAATTTCCTTCCAGCTCTTCAGCCTCTGACTGTGGGGCTTACTAAGAAGCTGACTATGACACTGCACATTGTGTCTCATCTCTAAGAAAATCAGCTGTAAAGTTTCTGCTCTCATATATGAGGCTTCTCACTTTCAAATGTTGTTTCTTTCCTAAACTAACTGATTTGGGATCAGGAAAAGAGTTAAACTGTTATTAGCTAAAGCAGAACTGAATGACTATTCAGTCACAGCCAAATGCAAGCTGCAAGTCAGCAGAAAAGGTGCTGATTCAATACCAATCCTGTGTGACTATTTCATAAACATATATATTTGGTTAAGTAATTTCAAAAACTACTTAAAGTGATGTAATTTTCCTCCTTGGTTCAAGAAGCCTAAGTATACTGGGGATTTTCAAATCAACAAGTGGTGACTCATAGACAACATACAAAAACTGACCTGAAATACACTTCCTTTTTTTTTTCAGCTGGCAAGTTATTCAAATGCACAGAGGTTCTCTTGAGGCAATGCAACTGGAAAAATTAAGGAATAGACAGGAAAACAGCAATGCACAGGCATATTTTTTCAGATTTAGTTGTGCTAATGGAGTAGCCAGTGTCTTCAACTACCACAGTTGCCAATTTAGCAGTCTGTGAGGGACCTGATAATATGAACAATCTTTCAATTCAGATCAAGTAAAAAAAGAATGGTAGCACCTTCTTAAATTCTAATTATGATTAAAAAATGCATATTTTGTGTGAATTCTTTCAGTGGGAATACCCTGTTTGGCACAAACTGCTGCTTCTCCCTCCCTGCCTCTCCCAGCTGTGTGAGCAGAGTTCCTGCAGCTGAGTTGTGAGCCAGGTCAAGAAACAGATCCCTGTTAAAACAACCTGTCAGGAGGAAAGTTAATTTTTAATTTTGAATAATTTCCCTAGTGTAAGGTAACTTGAAAAAAGTTAAACAAATCTGGGAGAAAGAACAAAAGAGACCAAATTTAAGCTGTGCAACAACCTGGTGACTAGAACAGTTGTTTAAGGGGTGGACTCAAGTTTCTGTTCCAAAAGGGAACAGCCAGAATTCCTGTAATCTCTTCTATGATAAGTAATTTTTTTTCAAAAAGTGTTTAATGCGCAAGAATGGTCCCACCTTAGGAAGGATCTCACCATGCCAGCTGGTCACCACTTGGCATGTGATCCTGCAAGCTCCATGCTCCTACTGAACTCGCATCACACACTGAGCTCATCCACCTGAACCAAACATCTCATTGATAAACCAATTGTACTAAAAACATTAATTTTGCCAAGCAACCTTAGTCTACTTATTTCTTGATTTTTCGTCTGATTTTTCTTTCTTAGCACCATTTAAAAAATGTGCTTCCAGCTCAAGTGAAGAAATAGACACCTGAAATAACTTTTTAAACTCTTATTAAAAGTTCCTGGGGTTTACATCACTAGGTTAGTATTAACTGGTCTGTGATGCTGTCAAGGTTGACAATAAGCACCTCTGAGTGCTCTTGCAAAGCATCCATTGGGGAGCAACAAGTTAACCTGAGCTTCACCTGAAGCTTAAATCTTTGTTTCTATGCAACCATGTGACTGAAGGCTTAGCAACTACTGCTCCCAGGGGATAGACTAAAGCACACTTAAACCCTAAAGCAATTTCATTTCACATTTTATGACTGTTTTGTACGTCCAATTTTATGTGATGGCAATACACTTGGTAAGCAGATAATCACTGTAGTGACTTACTACAGTTTAGCTTTAGAAAATTATAAAAACAAACAAAAGTGTATTATTTATATCAGAGATCCTATCTTGCTACAGCATATGGAACACAGACCACAACCAAATATTTTTATACTCTGTGTATTGCACAGTGCTGCACTGTAAACACTCCATAGCAGGGATTCCTGACAACTGACAAGTCTTGCTTTTCTCAACAGAAGCAGGTGCCAACTCAGAAAACCTGTAAAAGTAGGATGCTTGCTTTTCCTGTGATATTTAAACGTAATTCTTCTTGAAAACAAGCAACATCAACATGCCTTACTGTAAGAATGCAGCATAAACTGCTCAGTACCACAGACTGCCAGTGACACCCCCTTATACCCTTATTTCCATACTCCTTTTTTGTTATATTTTTAATCAAAAAATTTAAGCTAAATGCAATCAAAGCAATTCCAGACTAAAACAACAATGAAATCACGTCTACATAAGTATTTCTAGGCATCTTAAATTTGGATTATTTTCTCTCCTGATAAAGCCTTAATGAGAGCTGAAATCCACACTTACCGCTTCACAGCCCCCTTCCACAAATAGAAAAAAGGAACAAATTTTTTCTCTAGCAGCAAGCTTAACATTTAATTTCAGTTAAATCAGCAGAGCAACAAGTCCCAGAGTTGCAAGTGCCAGTACCAGGGAAAAGGATGGAAATGTGACAATGGAGGAGGGATGCTGCTGTGGCAGGGCTGACTTACACCAGGATTTGTTGCCTTAGTCTCTCATCCTCAATGCAAGGGATATCAAGGCAAATGAGAAAAGCCTGAGTAAATCACAATTACAATAGACCACGATTTTCAAATCCAACCTCATAAACAAGTTAAACAAACAAAACAAAAGCCTTCCCAAAAGTGCAGAAATTGCAGGATAAAATCTTTTACTGTGAGTGAAGAACTATCCTTCTTAGAGATTGTGTGGACAGGAAGAAAAGTCTAGCATTTCAAAATAAAGTGCAGAAAATAAAATAAAGAAAAATCCTAACTATATCAAGTTTACTTTCATGAACAGTACTACATATTTAAGTTCTGTACCTAATTTCCTTAATTTGTATATATAAACACTATGAAAAATGAGCTGCTTACTGCTTGGAGAATACAACTTTTCTGTTCTGTAAATTTTCAAAAAGTGAGAAGAGAAAAATTAAGAAACATTTGTTTAAATAGTAACAACAACAAAATATAAAAATTAAAAAGCTTTTCAATATGATTTCTGACAAAGGTGGTAAGATTAGCAGTCATTTTGGTTTCTCCAGGAGCCAGAAACAGCAATGTGTTTTCTCAGTGAAAGTATTATTTTAGCCTCCCAGGAGATATCAGTAAACTAAGACTTAGTTATACCAATGAGTTTCCTGTGACCTAAGCAGGTTTCTGATATCTCAATGCAAGTGGGTCAAATATACAAAATTCTGAATAATATTTCCAACTAGAAACACAATTGTTCCATGTGAGTCAGACACTCAGAAGTGCCACTTAAAACAGAGCCAGCCCAAGGCTACTTCTGTTAACCCTAATTCCCAACGCCATGCTACGCCTTTTATTAGGGCACAAACAGTTCTGCCAGCATTTGGTGAGCCAAATCAAGCAATTAAATTCAATAAAATATAACAGAACAAAAATTTATTGAAAAGAATTGCATGAAGAATTAATTTGATGGATTTAAGAAACAGCTATAAGAAGGTGGCCTGAGAGAAGGGATAAGAAAAGAAAGGGAACTGAAGATTGTTTAAGCTGTCATTACCCTGCAGAAATGTGTATCTATGCCTTTAGAAGGAACAAGAAAAAAAATCACCTACACTGTCATATCTCTCTTTACTCCTTCTCAAAATCTCTGAATGCCTGTACCTTAAATGGCAAGGAGTGTAATCAATGAAGAAATCTGACAGAAAATGTTGCAGTATTAACTTGCCCCACTTGATAGAACAGGTTTAAATTAATAATTTAGACAAATTCCAGAACCGTGACATCTTCCAGTTTAAATTATTATCCTGAATGGTTGTTAAAGATTTCTGATTTTTTCAAATCCATTACCTGTAATACTTTAGCAAGGGTAAATATCTTAAAAACTTTATAAAACCAAGATTTATCTGTTACAACTTGCACTCAGCTTTGAGGAATTTTAATTTTCTGCCAGAATTTTGAAACATGATGCAGTTGCAACCAACCACTAAAGCCCTGTTTACATTCCAGAAACTTCAACTGCTGTAATTAACCCAGTCCAGTTGCTTAATGTAATAAATAACAGAGGTCAGCCATGGTTGTGTAAATTCTGATGAACTGCTGCCACGTTACAGTTTTACACAAATATAAAAAGATGTTGTTAGTTGTTTCTTCACTGCTGAACTTGGGGAGATAAGGAAAAAGAAACACTTCCCAACAACTTGCAAGGTAAGAGCTGAAAGGCAAGGATAAGCTGAAGCCTGGATGTGGGGGACTTGCTGTCCCCTCCTAAGGTGGGACTGCTGATAGCAAGGGCTCTGCACTACAGACAAAAGCCCAGGGCTGAACTTCTGTTCCCTGCAGGACTCTCAGCTTCACACGGGAGGAAGACTCTCATCTCTGTGTGATTAAATACTTGGAGTCACTACAAAGAAAGCTGATAGAGATGTACTATTATGAAACTGTTACAAAATGGATCATGCATTCTGGGAATTCCATTTAATTAGTAATTTTTGTATTTATATTAATTGCATCTGAACATTTTACTGCTGAGAGGAGCTCCTAAGACCAAAGTCTTTAACACAAACCTGAAAAAATCCCCAAACCTGTAAAAGTCAGAATTCTCCCCATTAATCAGTACATTACTCAGTATATGTTTTATGCCAAGCTAAGACCATCCAAAGATCAGCTGTCCCTGCTGAGGGAGGCTGCTCCCAGCCATGTCCAACATCCGCTCAACTCCCCAGCAACCTGCTTCAGTGAGAAAAGCAGGTAGAAAACAACCTCTCCACCCAAGTCCTAAGAGCCAGCAGAGATATAAAGGCAATGTAGGAGATGTATGACTGATGATGGCAAAAAGAGAGTTAAACAGTTCCTTTTGATTGGGCACTACACAGGTAATAGTTCCAGTATCAGCAGAAGTACATGAAAACCTATGTGGACATCCATCTGCCACCACAGCTTGCTATAGTTGGCAGCTAAGTAAGTTAAACTAGCAGAAAGGATTTAAAAAAAAAAAATCTTCCAGGTTACTAGGAAGAAAATCCACAGTGCATAGTACGTTCTGTCCAAAAAGAACAAGTACAAACAGAGACAGAATTTGATCTGGAACCACAACCTGGAAATGCTTAGACATTTATCCAGAGACTTTGCAAGTCCCGTCTTCAAATATTTAATAAACAAGGATAAAAAGTAGTCCCTAAGGCTGGAACAGAAACATAAGAAGATGTTTCTGCTGGACATGTTAATTTATCATATGCAAAAGACAAAATATAATCATGTGCTCCACGGCATCTCTCCTTCACTAAAGAGCAATCACCTCTTCACTCCATTTTCTGGTTTTGAACTCCTTGCATTCTCTTTAAGTTGTCATTTCCCATTTCCAGTTCTCAGATGCCTTATGCTTTCTTGCTCTCATCAAGAGAGTAGCATATTTTAAAACCTAGTCTTTAACAAGGCTGCACATTCACAGCTTCTAAACAGATCTAAATTATAACTTCTGGAGTAACTCCACTGCTCTTTCCCACCTTACAGGTATCTGTCCCCACAATCTGTCCCAAAGTTTGGAGACAGGCACTTGTGTGCAACAGGAGGGTTAATCAGTTCACAATTCAGGCAAAATCTGGTGCTACAAAAAATGATCAATTTTCTGCTGTATCATCTGCTTGACACGGATGACTTTGCAACAGCAGAACCATTACATAGGAGAAGGACAGGGAAATGCAGCAGAACATGTAGGACTCCTAGCCCTGACCCCAGCTCCAGACTCACTTTATCTATCACAATATAAAGTAAGAAGTGCCAGTGATGGCTTTCAGCTCTGCTTTCACTCCAGCCTAGCCCTGTCTAAATGCTTGCTAACAAAGCTCCACACTTCCTGCACCCAACTGGTGAATTCCTGTCTTCTCTCCTACACCAGTTCTGGCAGTCCCCCAAGCTGTTCCAGCACACTGAGCTAGTAGAAAACTGTTCATGTTTTATGGTTCAGTTAGTTTCCTGCCAGTTTAGGTATGGAAGGAAGTGGATAAAACTGCTGCACTGAGCAGTTTGACCAGCTTAGGCTGCTTTGAAACCACCACGTTACCTAGACCAATTCAAAGGCTGTGCTAAGACCTGTGTTACAGATTAAACAATGCATGGTTTAGTTCAGCTTAAACTGAACTGCAATTGAATTATAGCAATTAAACTGCTTATACCAAAACAAGAATGTTCATGAAGAGGTCTGCATCAGGCTAATTGGTATTAAAGCAATTAAATTTATTTCCCAACAACTTTCTTTGGACACAGTCTCACAAGAGCTGCACAAACCATGGCTGGGTAAGAGGTTAGAGTCTTGCAGCACATCCGCTGCTCTAGGTCAAGTCTGAAGTTGTACAGTGCCACAGACTGATCTCCTTCTCACACATCAAAAAACCCAAACAAAGCACAAAGAGCTGTGTGCTCCCCACCAGGTTTGCCTAGCTAGGGTCAACTTCCTCAGCTATATCCTTTGCAAAACACACAAAGCAAAACTCTGCACAAGCTGATTGCCACAAGCAGAGACATGGCTGCCACCATCCCACCAGTTGAGAACTTTGCTGCACTTTTCCTGCCTTGCACAGAGCAGAGTAACAGTTTTGAAATTCTAGTTTGTGACTTCTCTGCAGAAATACTGCACTGAACTACCTGAGAAGCTTGTTTCAATCCAACTAACAGGAATCCAGAAAGATTCGTTACACCAGGCCTATAATGTGGCCAGCTCTTGGAGATGACATTAATGATTCTTTTCTGTGAGAAACTATATTTTCAACTATTATAAAGTTCTATCACTAATTTACAGATTAGGTTGGATATACAAAGAGAAATTATTTACAGGTAAGTCTAAAGAGTTCTTTACATCCCACATTCTTCACTGGAAAAAATATAAGCCTGTAAGGGCTTGGGGTGGGTGGTTGTTATTCTTGTCCTTGGAGTGTGCTGGCAGGGATTTTATCAACATACATGCTAAATTTAACAAACCAACTAAAGCAAATCAGTATTTAGTGAAATAAATACCAATTCCTTTATTATTAAAATGATTCAACACTTAGTAGGTTTTATCTCTACTATGGTGATACAGAAATGCCATTTACATCACTCCCACTGGTATTTAAAGCACTAGGAGAACGTCCATGCATGGATAAGTAGCTCCTACACAATGACAGCTTGGGTCAACCTAAACCAGCACTGTGGTAAGAGTGGATTTGGCATCAGCTGGTTCAGGGAAATGCAACAACAGTGAACAGTATGAAAACACAAGTCTCTTTCTGCCAGGTTAAATCCCTCTGAACTGACCAGTTGTAATTGTTAAGAGCCCACAATGCAAGGGAAGACGCAAGATCATGTGTGTGAGAAGGCTGGGACATGACAGACTGACCTTTCCAATAACCATGATATTAAATCAGCTCACTGTCCTAAGAAACTTCATCTCAACCCCACCAAACAAAAAGCAAAAAGTTTCCTGTGGGCTTAATGCACTGAAACAACATATCCTGAGGTCAGGGCAGCACTAGAACTACCACAAGGAAATGGAAACCCTTTGTATGGCCCATACACCTCTTTGTGGCTGATTAAAGCACCAGAACTAAAATGCAAACATCTACATAAGTAGATATCAGATTTTTAAGTGTATTTTAGACATTAATTACATCAGACTGATGTAAGTAATGTTTAGCTCAGTTAAGGCATCCAGAACTCCTACTAGTACTAGAAAGTGGGCCAGTGTTTCTAAGGAGAAATAAAGATGAGATTTCATGGGCAGCTTGATGTATCTGATAACTCCCCATTGTCTGTTACACCAAGTTCTTACGTTATCAAACTCTTTCATAAACAAACTGGTCAGTACAACAGCAGAAGAATGTTTCAGCTGTTAAGTTGGTTAGAAAGTTCAAGTGGCTGGGATGTGACAAGCACCACAAAGGAAGTAAGTGGTGGAGTACAGAGCTGGGAGCTTACCCCAGTCAGTAGCAACCATTAAAGCAATAAAAACATTTACTTTCTGTTGGCAAAGGAAACTGAAATACAAAGAGAAGTAAATATTGAAAGCAGTCCAGTGGTGGAGGCTGACATACAAGACCAGGAGAGAAGGGAGAAAAAGACCGGGAGAAGAGACAAAAGGAGCAAGTTTATCTCTTCTGAGGTGTCAGCTCTCGTGTACTACCTCACCTAACCACACCATGAGAACTGAAACAAGAAATTTACAGCCTGTTAGTACAAATAAGACCTGGATCCAATTTTATAATCATATTATCCAGCCAAGTTTCCTCATTAAAAAATGCAGATGATCTGTGCTATGCCTTCAAGACAGTCCCATCTGCACATCCAGAGTTAACCAGACCTGTGAGCCCTGCTGTAGGAATGTGAAGAGTAACTGGGCATGTGCCAGAACTTTAAAAGGATGGTAGTAACTATTGCTGCTGTTTTAGAGAGAAGGTTTTCAGGTAAACTCAGCTGCAGTACAAAAGGAGATGGACAGGCATGAAGGTCCATGAAATACATACTGCTCAGGGGACTAATTTCTGTGGAAATAACTCATTACAGTAGGAAATATTATCTTAATAGTTTTGCTGCTGCTACTACTTTCTCCTGTCTTGCCAATCGGGAAGTACTACCTTAAAGAAAGCCATAAGTGATAAAAGAGGTTGCTGGGTTTTGGTAATTTAACCTTAGTTATTCATAAACCTGAAATAACACTGTGATATTTGTGTGTGTGTGTAAATTTGATATCTAATGAAAACCAAGGAAAAAATTAAAACACTTCCTAGCATACAGTAGTAATTGTAAAAATACAATGAATCTTGAGTCTCCACTCAAGAGTAGCCTCACGGATGATGACAGAGCCTCACTATCCTGGTTTACAAATAACAGTGTTACAGAACCTAACTGAAATATTCCTCTTACCTTTGGATCGAGTGGAGATGTCCATCCCCTCCACCACCTCCTGCTCTGCCTTTATTTCCTCTTCAGCCAAGCTGCAGGAGTCAAAAAGGTGAATTAGAATACTGGACTGTATTAATCCCATTACTTACTTCTACCCATTAAGTTCAACCCAACACTGCTGAGCACATTAAAATTTCTGATTGAACAAAAGGTTTGCTGCTTGCCAGAGCATACATTGATCAAACCACAGAGAAAACAATCCAGGTACACACATATGCTGCAAGTTATCAAGCACAGAAGTTACATTTTTGTACCAAAGACAGTCTTGTAACATGTACTGAAGATTATGGCAATGTATGTATGAACTGTATGTGTGTGACAGACAAACAGGAATTCTGTTCCTTGCAGCTTCTAATCTCAGATAAACCATGTGGACAGATGCCTGCCAACATTTAAATGCTCATCAGCATTTGTGAACAGATTAGACTTAGCAACACAGAACAACTTGCAAAATTAGAAGGTAAAATTCAATTTTAAAAGCCATTAAATAAATAATTTTAAAGATTTTAGAATTAGAGTGTATAACAGAAATTGGAATATTTATATTGTATTTGCTATACAATTCCACCAATTATTAACCATAAAGAGTAAACAGTATAGAGTTGTTACCATTCAATCCTACACAGTCAGTTTTCATTTGCTCTAGGTAGAATTAAATTCTTACAAAGTACATCTGACTTTCTGATATTCTACTTGTGATATTCTATAGTGATTCATGAAAAACAACTCAATTAATTTGGCTTGTTAAATTGCTTTGGGGAAAGAAGATGGAAGGGAGAGGAAAAATTAACAAAAATGAACACAGATTTACAGAGCCGTTTTGGAGATGTGACTATCCTAGATGAAAGACAAAAGAAAACGCACAATATTGAAGCAAACCCAAATTCAAAATGAAGGACAAATGGGGTTCTGGAGCTTCAGGCAGGTATTGCAATGTCCACCAAGCACAGCATGAGGGATGCAGATCCTCTCCTGTACTGGGACAATTTACCACTCAGTCTGTTAATGGAAGTTGCTGCTGATACCAGTTTGCACTGATCCAGCAGATCAGGAATTTCTGCTGCTGTGGCTGAGGTTCCATTGAGCCACCCTAGCTCAGGGACAGGGCCAAGAGGGCAGCTGGAACCTTTGCTTTAGCCACTGAGCATAAATCTGCCTGAGACATCTCACCAGAGCTCGGAAACAACAGTGAGGACTTGGTTACATTTATACCAGAGAAACTCTTCAGCCTGACAAACAGTTTACATTAGCAAGAGTTTTGTTACGGGTATAAGTTAAAAGAGATTCCTAAACAAGTAAAACTCAACAGCAGAAGGATCTTTTAGTTTGCTATTTGACAAAACTACTTCTAATCAACTATGAGCTACTGGGGGATTGGGTTGCAATTCCTTTCACAGTTCCAAACAGTACAGTTATGTCAGCAGAAATTTTACATACAAATTAACCAAGATCAATGTATGGAAAACCCAAAGCTGAGAAGTTCCACAAATGCCAGAAATCATTCCTCTTTGTCATTTGGCTATAGAAATAATTTACAAAATAAGCTATTTAAAGTCATAAAACACTGAAGGGAAGTTCTGTTCTACCAGCATCTACCTCCCAGCTCCTGGACTATTCTGCTCATTTCAGGAGGAAGGCAAGGCACCCCTGTGACCAGAACTATGGTAAATGTGTAGCAGAGTTGACTGTAACACAATGCTTCTCAGATTTATTTTGCATGGGCAGATTAAATGCACAACACAGCCAACCATACTACAATGCTCACACATTTACTATGCATGGGCAGATCAATTATCCTGCACATTTGTTACACCCTTTCCCAGGGGCCTCAGCAAAGAGGAGCTGGCAGTGGCCTGCAGACACCAAAACATTTCATGCACCACTTGCCTTTGCCCATTCCTCTCCTAAGCAAAGGGAAGAGATGGGCTCATGGGATGGGTTCATTGTTCTCTTCCAATGCTGCACTGGAGTTTTTTCCTTCCCCTCCCTCTTTATAAAATCCTAATTGAAACTGTAACAAGCCCCACATTTTTAAAACATCATGTATATATAATCAATAATGCATTCAGGTTAATATGTATTCATACTCAGTAATTCTGTAAGAGTGGAGTAATCTGGCAGGGCACATGAACTGCTTCTAAAACACAGGTCCAGTTCCAGACACAGGCTAGGACATACAAGGCTTTACAAGACTCAGGATGAACAGTTATGCTCATTTTACATAGGCTGCTACTGAAAGGAATGGTTTCCCCAATCCTTAACTTCTTGTTCCAGAAATCATGTCCATTTTATCTAAATCAGTTCTGGAATGTAACTCACAGTGCAGCTGGACATGCAGAAAATGGGAGAGACACAGGGAGAAAAGGGCACCCTTTTAGCAGTTCACATTGCAGTTTCATTAAAGCCATCATAACATTCCACACTCATCCAAATCTATCAGGCCATTTTGTTTAAAACACAGCCAGGGGAACATGGTACAATTACAATCCAGAGAGTTGTGCATGAATCCTGGCTGAGAAATGGGAGGGATGGATCAATATGGCAACACAACAGCAGGAACTGCTCCTACTGCCCTGACCAAAGCACCAGGAGATGTCTCAGACTGACTGAGGATGTTCAGTGGCCCTGGGCCCAAATCCAGCACTGTAGGGGGTTACAGGGCAGGACTCCTGCCTACTATTACAGCATAGCAGGGTTTTTCAGCTCAGAATGTGTCCCATTCATATAACGAGTTCAATTTAGGAAACTGAGTCTGTTTCTTCCATTACGCTTTAAAGTGTTCTTGCAATAGCCCTATAAACAATAGAAAAATTCTTCAGAAACACTTGTAAGGTGAACAAAGTGTCTGGCAAAATCTTGATACAAAGAACAACAGAATGATAAAACAGCTTGGACCTTGAAGATGATCCAGTTCCAAACCACTGCCATGGGCAGGGATACAAACAGCCGGTAAAGGATGCCTGAAAACAGCCTTCCCGAAGATTTTAAGTATAAATGAGCAGTCAAAACTGCATTTTCCACTTGATACCAAGGTTCTCCACTTTCCTCAGCAATGGAGGAGCACATTCCCTCTTCACACATGTGCACTGTGTGCATCATTCACACAAAATCCAGCAGTTACCTAGTACACTATGAAACCTGAGCCTCAGAGGAACAGAGGCATCTCCATATTCTCTGCAATTAATTAATCTTTTAAGGGCACAAACATTTAAGTATATAAGAAAACCACAGAGACTGTTCAGAAAAGAAAAACTCCCAATGTTGGTGGGGAACAGTTAAATAAAAGTGTGTTAGACATAGCTATAAAAGATACTGAACATTCACAGCTCTTCAAAAGCATCTCCCATTGCTTTATTTGCTGTAATGTTTAATGACTTCCACAACATGACATTGTTTGAAAGTTGGCAGTGATGACTGTAGTGGTCATCTTTGAGATTCAAGTTCATAAAAACATACCAGCAATTCATAGCAAGTTTACAGTAACTTTTCTAAAGCTGACAACTTTTCACCCTCCATCCATAGAGGGAAAATTCAGAAAATGTTTTATAAAGCACAAACGTCCAAATGCAGATATTAGCAAAAGATTTCTAATTAAATAATTCAAGAAAAACAGGTTCTTAACCAGTTACCTTACTATTACCCACAACAAAATAAAAGGAAAATTAAGACCAGCAGCAAAATAATTAAAAACAAGTATCTCATTCCATGGAAACAATAACTGTGCGGTCACATAGACTATTCTACAGAGTTTTATTTTGAGAATTCGTTTTTCCAGGGCTCAGAGCAGCTATTTTACCCAGCATGTATTACTGTCATGCATGTATGAATGGGATGCTCTGAGGCTGCAGATCAGAAATGATACTGAAATATACTCAATTAAGTACCTAAATGAATACAACAAATAGCTTATGAAATTCTGAAAGCTACTCTTATTTCCTCATTAAGATGAATGAACACAGAGAAACACATTTTAAGAACACAACTGAAATACAAGCTTTGCCAGTTTCCCTGTCAAATGACCAGAAAACCAATTAATCATTTAAAACTTCCCTACTCATATTGACAAAACTTACAACAACAACAGAAGTTTTGTTTTCTAAAACGTTAAGCTAATTTGTTTGATACAAACCAGTTTAGCATGTCTGAATGAGGGTAGAAGGGGTGGAGATTACTCCTTTGAGGAGAGTTGGGCACAGAAAGAAAAAAAAATAAGGATTGCAAACATACAAGATTTATTTATACTTAGGTAAAAATGGAAAAATAACATAGCTGCCTCATTTTTAAATATGTTCTCTCCCAAACTGAAGAGAGGATGGGTTTTTCTAATATAAAATTTCACATCTCTGAATTATATACTGACTTTCTGCTCAGAAAAATCATTCCTTTACTAATAGTAGTACTTACCTGAGAAAATGTACATACACAAGAATATATAAAGCTGCTGTAATCCATAGTAACTACAAAGAGCAATTAAAAGTTGCAGATGAACTACTGCACCTTGACATTTAACCAAGAAAAACTGACAGATATGGAAAACCACTCGAAACAGCTAATGCCCATATACACAATCTAGAGATCTACATCAGGGAATAACACATGAATTTCAGATCAAGAAGTACATATTTCTGGAATTCATTTTTCCTTTTAATTAACAGAAAACAAAACAAACCAAACAAAATAAAACTGATTAAAGACCATAAGCACCAAAACTGAATTTCATCTTTAAGATAACTCCTGCCTCTCATGCATCACATCTGTGAGCAGCAATTCTAAATAATGATTCCAAAAAACTGCATTCAATAAAAACTTAGCACCAAAAACCACTATTTGCATGCCATTGCTGAATAAATAGCAGCTTTGTATGAGCACTCACCTATAACAGTCTCTTACTCATCGGTAGCTATGCTATTTATGCAGGGCTCTTAAAATGGCGTCTGCCAGCACTGCACTGCCTCACTCCTGCTCTGGAGCTAAAATGGTAGCACTTTGTTCAATACCAGCAGCTCCTGTTTACACAGCAGGGCAACATTCAAAGCCAGCATCTAAATATCAGAAATGGTAAAGAAGGACCAAAGGACACCTGACATCCAGACGTTTAACTAAAAAGGTACAAGATAGGGAGATTTGCGAAGTCACAGGTTACTAAGGTAATCACTCAATTTTAGCTTCACCATCCAGTGTGAGCACCTTATATTTTACATTTCCTTTAGCAGAATTCCCTGCAAAATGCTCCACGTGTATTAAGCAAATAACACTCTGTATTAGGTAATTAACATACACAAAAGGCTTGTTCAGATATCTATGTAGAGCAGTGTTTAAGCTGGTTACCTGTGATAACAAGCAAATTAACTATTTTTCATTTAAAGAACATTTTGGTTCTTTTTAAAACCTTACTCTTATTCAGTGTCCATTCAAAATAGCTGCACAAAAGAGAAAAATCAGGGGAGGGAGGGGGATCCTTGGTGTTACACGTTCATCTTTAAGTCTATAAACTATACAGCTGAGGCCCATGCCAGGCAGCCAAATAGCTACAGATTTCAGGTGCTAAAAATATAATTTGAGAACAATCATGCTTGAAAGTAAAGGTTTGTATCAGCTGAATTAAGAATGTTAACATCCTGTAACAGCATGGTTTCGATCTCACAGTGTGAAACACAGATGCTCTGACAACAGGCAGTAAAGGGTTAACATGAGAATGACAGACAACTACCAAATACATGAAGCTCACTTCCTATGTAGCTATGGCTAAATTAGTCTTTAACCCATGAATACAAGACATGTTTATTAACAAATGTATTTAAATTACTCTCTAAATACAATTTAAAGGGCCAAGCCTGATGGCCTACTGTGCTGATTTCCAGTGTGCAGACCCCTCAAAGCCAGTGTACTACCACAAAGGGGTTTGCAGACAATAACCAAGTAAATCAAACCTAGTCTAACAGGCTTAAGGTCCCTCTAATGGGATTCATGTGCCCATGGGAAAAATACTGGCGATTCACAAACAACAAAATTTGAAAAGTGCCCTCAACTCCATTTTACACAGGCAACGGTTTTGTTTGTTCAACTTTCAAGATATTTAGGAAATTCAGATTAATACCCTGAATTTCAGACAGTGCAGAGCTTTTACTGAGATTTATCTCCCTATAATCAATCATGCTGGAGTAGTACCACCACTATGGAAAAGTGACCACCACCTACCACTTTTCAGCTACTGGATCCACAGGGCCACTAGCTGAAAAGTGACACAATACAATCCAGTGGAAAACAGGAGAAACAAAACAACAAAACCAGAAACAACAACAAAAACCTCAAGCAAAAGTGACATCACAAAATGGAAGACAGCTCAGGAAGACGAGCCCGTTGAAGTCTGTGGACATGGTATGAAGGGCTAAATTTGTAATTTAATCTATGTATTTCTGCTTTTTGAGCACGAAGTTCCTTTTATTACATGCTCCCTTAGTAGCAACGTAGGTTTTCTGCTACATTTCAATACTCCTACTGTGAGGGGGGGGTGACTCTTACATTTGGAGTGGTTTATACTCTGCATTTTTTTCATTCCCAATATGTTAAGTAGTGTCATTTGTTTAAAGAAATTACTCAGCTTTTCCCTAGCACTACTTAGCTTCCAAGTAAAACAGTTTGCCTGCAAAGAATGAAAAAGGCATGTAGCTTTTTAAAAGCTACTGTTTTCACCATGATTTATAATCCAGATCACTCCTTTGTTTTCCCCCCACTCCATTCTTTGTCCAGTTAATTGTAAAAGTAACTGGATGTTGGCACTAAATAATAATGGCTAATCATATTCATCCTGGGCAATTCAAATTACTCTCTAGTAGCCAGAAAACTTACAGTGCAATTATACGATTAGCTGCTAGTTATAATCAGAATAATGGCCATTTGCTCCAAGCTGAATAAACCTCAGCTGCATTGCTTCATACATGTCCTGTCTAATTGTGATTGTAACAAGATCCAGGCCAGTAAAATCTTAGGGAGGAGAAAGCATACATGCTTTTTCCCTGCATCTGTCACTTAAACAAAACCCCACATTCCATCTGTCCTGAACAGAAAAAAACAGCTTATTATGCAACCTAGAGAAGTGAGTGATAACACTGCACCTTGACAAAGCACCAAAATATAGATATACACGAAATCCTTCAGCTTGGCCGAATTTGCTTTAGTTAGAGGGAACAAAGATGGCAGAAATTTCCAGAAGGCCTTTCTCAGCCCTGCCACTGCAATTGTCAATCTTTAACCTGCCTGCTGCAGCAATTGGCTCCGGCGCTGGTGGAGCAGCGCCATTGGGCTGAGCCGAGGCACAACGCTGCTGTCTCTACCTTGCCTCAGACATCTTGCTGCAATGCAGACATTTGTTTTTTGTGAACTATAAAACAATTATACCCGAGTGGTTGAAAATAGTGAACTTTAGCAGACTCACGATGCTCCCATTTCATTACATGCACGAGGGCAGCTCACACAAATGCACTTCAGTGTCAGCAGTGTGTCTCGAGGTGCAGATTTGAAACAGATCCTGGTTTAACAAAACCTGTGGGAGCCATTTTAATACAAGCTTTCTGATTGCAGATCACTTACCCCTGCTTCCTCACATTAAACAAATATTATGTTGTTCATTCTTAAAGGCTGAAAGTAAACTGCTAGCATGTATAAACTACTACTAGGAAAATTGTGCTTAAATGTAATTTCTGTTTTTCAGCAACTGAAGAACAAAAACCTGAATAACTTCTTAGCTGTGTCAGCACTTTCATGTATGCTGAAAAATGCATTAGAATTGCATACAGAAATACTGTCACGTGAAATTCAGTGGTACCCTAGCAGTATTTCAGGTTTCAAATTGAACTAGACATTCTTATAATCTAATCCTAGGGGATTGGGGGGGGGTGGGGGGGGAGGGCACATGGAGGTGGGGGGGGGGGAAGCAAAGCTTTTAACCAAAGTGAAATATTCAAAGTAAGATACTCACACTGATAAACAAATAATCAGAGGTAAATTGCTATGTTAAAGAACATTACCAAATACATGGCAAGGGTCTATGAAAGTCTGCATGCACTGTGCCTCAGCAGTCATTTGCAAAGCCAGACTAGCTTTCAGTTCTTTCCTAAAATGATGAATGTGTATGGACTGTAAAAACAAGTGCAAAAATTACATTAAAAGCACAAAAGACCATCCTTTCTCTGCTTTTGTAACAGCCCTGGTGATCACTGAAAAACAGCTTGTTCAAACAAGCATACAGGCGCTACAATTAAAATCTTTATAAAGAGCACAAAATATTTCTAAATTAGTTATAAACCAAGCAAGGTTGTCTGAGGTTACACTTTGTATAGTATCAGAAACATATGCTCATTAAGTGTTATTTACTTTACTTCATAAGGTCACTTCATTGCTGAGCACTAGCACTTTCATCACACCCAAAAAGCCCAAGAACAGTGAAAACGCGCTTTACCCTGCAAATATGGTAATTAATGATCTAGGAACATACAGCAAGTCGAATATTTTTCACTGGCCTAAGGTAAACAGGAAGTAAAAGCTTTAAAATTTAGAGACAAATTATCAGAAAAACAGTGCATTCTAACAGAGCAGTTTACAAGTTCCTTAAAATGGACACGAGCAAATCTGATCTTTTACATAACTAACCACTAACATCACTACATCTACTGCACTGACCCAGTAAAAACAAAATGTTTGAAAAACTATTAAAAATGTTCAGAGAGTCGCATGCTGCTTACTTACCAACTGTTCAAGCACCCATCTCATTTTTCCAGTTAAGAAGATACAACAGGCTGGCAGATTTGGGAATTGATCAGAAAGGAATTTCTTGAAATAATTACGTAGCATTAAACCAAAAGTTTAAAAAATTAAAAGGGAAAAAACACCCCAAGAACGAACAACATGTACTACTGTCATGAACCAGACATGATTTTACATCTTCTGGACTCCACAACACAAGAACTGTGGCTGATACAATGTAAAACAAAAAGGCACAGATAAAAGTTGCATTAGTTTGTTTGAACTATGCAAAACAAGAAAGCTAACAGTTCAAAAACATTTTCCATAAAGCATCAGATTTGTAAATACATGCACTGCTGCGTTTTACTGAGCAGCACTCCATTTCCAAAATCTGCAGCACAAAAACTCCCTTTTAAAGGAACAAAATATTAACCATACATTGTCCCTCAGACAGAGAAAAGCGTTGTATTAATTACTCCTGCAAGAAAAAAGGTTCAAGAATCATTTTAAGTTAAGATAAGCTGCATAAAAAACATGATGCAACAGCACACCACCACCTAGGCCCAATATCTACAATCTGCCATTAGCACTTTTTGCTGATGCCTAGGTTTTTAAAAATCCCATATTTTCTCAGAGATAACTTATCTTAGCTGTTCCATTCACTGTTTAGAAAGGTAAACTTGCCTGTTCCTCTGTCTGCCATTATCCCTGCTTGACTCCCTGTAGGGCAGTTAAATGCATCTGCTCCCTAGCTTCCATTTTCTCTCCAGCAGGCATGTGACACAACAGACAATAGTGCTGGCAAACTGCTCAGAGACACAAACCTCCTTTGGAAAACCAGGATCTTGATAAACTCTAAAAACACCATCCTCCTGTGAAGAAGTAGGCATGCCAAGGCTTTGCCAGACTGTAAAATAAAGCTGTGGCTAATGGCTACTAACCATGTGACCCAAGAAAGCAAATTTAAACAGTTCCAACTTAATATAAGTGCTGTGGTGTGAGTTTTGCACGAGAAATCACAGAGAATCACACTCTCAACCCACAACTCATAGGTCTTAGAGAAAAAGCAATGTAAAAAGCAAGGCTTACCTCTGTGGATGCATTGTTAACACAGTGTTATGTCAATACTTATAAAACATGGAGGACAGGCTCTCAGTACTCGGGCAGGGAGGGCTTGGCACTTGGGCTTGATGATCTGTCTTCCCCATGAAAGCCGCCCCCGGATTGGCTGCCCCGGCAAATCCGCATGTAAAGCGCCAGGGGATTGGCTGAGACACTTCCTGAGCGATTATCTTTGTGCGGCTCGGGGAGCAGGAGCCATCCCGGGCTCGGAGCAGGCCGGCGCGCTAGGCCCCGCTCCGCTCGCCACCGCCCGGGCCGCGCTGCCCCGGGCCCGGCCGCGCTCGGCCCGCCTCGGGGAGCCGCCCGCAGCCCGCCTGCCCCAGCAAACGGGCCCCAGCCTGCCGTTTGCTGAAGGCGGCGGGGTGTTGTGAACCCGAAGGAGGCACAGTTCGCCCAGGTCGCAGGAGCTGTTCTTTTGTTTGCACGGAAAGCGAAATTCGCTTTGCTGCTGCACTGCTGGGCCGAGCAAGAGAGGCCACAGGCGGAGAGCAGAACTTACCGAAGGTGCACGTGAACAGGAGTAACTGGAATTAATTCAGAGAAGGGTTTTCCTGCTCCAGAATTAAAATATATGAACGTGCAGCAGAGCAACTATGTATCCACAGTGTGATTTCTTTAGATATCACGATATGTGGGAAATAATAGGGAAAAAGGAGCCTTAAACAGCAACACTCATGTCTCCTTTCCCCCCAAAACTATTCCAGAATGGAAATTGCTTTATCACAGAGCATTGCTAACACTTGGTGCAGGCCCTCGCAGTGTTTTGCTGCAGAGCAAAACTAAAAATATCCATGTCTCAGAGGCTGAGCTCTCCATCCCCCCTGAGCCCCCACCTCTCGGCCTGCTTGGGGCTGTTACACGAACTGACTTCCTCAGGAGCGGCTGCAACTGCAGCTTCCTGTCCGTTAACCCTGTCGCACTGGGCGCTTTTTGAGAGGCCTGAAAACACACATCGCCCTACGAGTTATCGCTCTGCCCCCCCTCAGAAACATCCACCTAGCTCTTCACATGCTTCTGCTTTACCTTTTCATCTCCTGCTAAAGCGCTGCGAATGGAACAAAATGAGAGAAGCGGCGTGTAGGCAACCGGTTTGGTCTTGGGCCAATTGCCAAGCTTTTGATTAAAAAATGTGATTCCGTTCTTTTCCCTAATGCAGTGAAAGTGGGAGGATTTATCGTTATGCCAAGCAGGAATTCTTAACTCCAGATGAAGATCTAAAAGGTTAAATTTTTAGAGAGCCTCCAACAAGCATTTATATTATTTTTCAAAATTTTGCATCTGTGCTACATAGCTCTGTATTATCATTTTGTAGCCATGAAGATTGCAACAGAAATTGTAGATGAAAGGGTGATTCTGAAGCATATTGAATATAAAATAATAATTTATTAAACAAAGCAAAAAGAAACAAAACAAAGCAAGGTGTACAGGGAGATGCTTAACATTGAAACAATAATTATTAAATAATGAGATAGAAAAACCAAAGAAAAATAAACATTCTTCCGGTACAACATGCAGGATCTCAGATTGTGCAAAACCAACTACAAAAAGCCCTCTTCCATAAATCTACGGACAGTTGCAAACAGAATATGCGCGTCACGTTTAGTCGAGTGTTTATAATCCCAGAAACAATCACCACAAAAAAACCTGGTGCCCTCCCTTACCTCCATACAGCACCTCTCACGAAATAACTACTTTACCACACAAATCTCTCTGCCTGAGAGCCGACGTGACTCATAACTCAGTAAAATTAGTCATCCTGCTCTGCATTGTCCCACAGTGCTTTCAGATTATTCCTTGAGATAGCATTGTCACAGGGAGCTGCCACAGCAGCCCATGGCTGTGCTTACACTTCGGTGCCTCTGCATTTCAGGTTGCAACAGCAGATTAACAGCCCAGACTACAAATTATCATCCTTTAAAGAATTCTGGAATCCCTGCTGGAAGCATTTTCTCTTTTTAGATTTGGCAGCGTTTTTCAGGGCAGGGAGCAGGAAGGAGCACGGATACACTGACCATTTGTTCTTTTTTAGGAATGTAGAAGAAACTGGGGAGAGTGCTGCTATAAAGGGAATCATACAGCCCACTACAGCAGCAGGAACACACTGGAAATTCATGACATTCAGTGAATACTTGCATCAGTTTCAACAGTTCAAACCATTCAAGATAGATTTCTTTTTAATTGAACACCTAAAGGCCTATGTTGCTCAGAGATATCACCCCCACGCACAAACATCCAAATTTTGATTCCTCTAAGCAGTAAATGTGAGGATTGTCACTCATTAACATTTATGCTCATTGTGTGACTGCTGTATTCTAATATTCTTCTCTTAAAAAGAAAAAAAAAGGAAAAAACCATAATCCCTATGAAGAACAGCACGAGAACAAAACTAAATACACAGAATTTGTCAATGCTTTGTGCTAACCCAGACCCGACTCCGGGAATGTTGTAATGCTGATGGTGCCTGGGAACGCTGCCAAGCTGACACACTTGGGCCTATCAGGCAGAATGAGCAGTGAGAGAGAGGAACAGCAGCCTTAGGAAAGGCCTAAGGCCCCTGTCCTCTTGATTCAAGGAAACTGTGGCCCAAATGCAAAAGAAAAATTTATAAACCTGCAGTCATTAGTAGGAACAAAACCGTAGAAAACACAGCAGACACGTACAGCATGTATATTCAGCCACTCCGCTACTCGGCTCAAAAACACAAAAGAATTCTATCAGGAATCAAAGGGAAATCTTGAAATATATTTCTCCTTATTCTCTTGTCCACATGTTTTTTTTTGCAGCAGCAGGAAGTACAAGCCTGTTATAACACACAGATGCATCTGAAATATACAGATTTTTGTCTTAAGTCACCATGATTGCATGTCCAGCTGCAGCTTAACCATTTCCTTTACATAGGAGTAGTGATTTTTTTTTTTTTCCGTGGTGGAGGAGGGAGGGAAAGGTAAAGAAAACAAACAAACAAAAAGAGCATGAGAGGGGAAGCTAAAAGCTTTGTTAAAGCAGAAAAGAGGGCAGAGATCAGATTAGCTTTTATTTGTCCTTTTCAATTCTTCAGAGATATTATGGGAAAACAGGACTGTGGGTCAGGGAGAAAAAAAAGGCTGAACAAAGAAACCAAAGGACAGATGGAAAGCAAATTCAGTCAAAAGGAAATTAAAAGACAGTAATGTTAAAAGTACAGCCCATTATGCAGTTCTTTGCAAAGAACTCTGCCCGCTGTGTAGCATCTCCAGGAAGCATCACAGAGCTGTAAGGGACTATGCTACATAATATATGCCAGAGCCTCCAAATTAAACAAATACCAGGGAGGAAAATGTCTGCCTGGATGACAGAAGCAGTATGATATTTACCCCTACAGTGGCTGACTCATCAATGACAAAGAAAGAACATTAAGTGGTCGACAAAAGATGGAGCATTTTGCACAGATCCACAAAAGGGAAAGTGTCATATTTTTCAAGTATAATAAATAAATAGATTTTAAAAAGGGGAAAGAAAACGCATTAAGAGGGTGTAACTCGATCCAGGATTTCCAAATCATTGGCTGATAACCCTGATTTCTAGAGTAAGAACATAAAACATTGTCATTCAGTGTCTTGGAAAAAAAAAACACTTCAACTTTTTCCCCTTGGTCATGAATCTGACAAAATATCAGTAACTTCTTGAAGACCAGTAGACTGCTGTCTGGAATAGAATCCAACAATAAATGTCTATAAAAACAGTGTCTCCATTTTTAGACGTAAACTAGGTTCTAAAATTAGTGACCTGTCAAAGAAGGTTAGTAGTTTCATAAACTATTAGAAGCTACAGGAGAAGGTACCTGTGCATAGCAGGCCCTGGTTTGCCCGTGAGCTTAAAAGTGTCTTGGGTTGCAATACAGGATGTGACCAAAGGTATCTATTCTATCTATATCTATCTATTCTATCACCGTCTGTTGTGACCAGGTGGG
>VRYO01000116.1:866855-918684 GCA_009812075.1 Sialia sialis | reverse complement strand
CAGGTCTGTGGTTGTTGGTGGCACTGCCTGGTCATTCCCTGTGTAGCAGGGCTAATTCCTGAAGAGAGCCTACAAGAAACATGGGGAGGGTCTGTTTGTAAGAACATGTAGTGACAGGGCAAGGGAGGGTGGTTTTAAAATGAAAGACATTAGGTTTAAATTTGGTATTAGGAAGAAATTCTTTGCTGAGAGGATGGTGAGACACAGGCACAGGTGGCCCAGGGAAGCTGTGACTCTTCAAGGCCAAGTTCCAGCTCCATTCCAATCCTTTCCATTATTTTTCCTTGCAGTCTGCTGATACTGGCAAAGTTACTTTGCACTGCGGTGAAATTTTAAATTCTCCTAAAATTTCTTTAAATTGGAGTGGGGAGAAGCAATGTTTATTTCACAAAAAACCTTTCATCTTTCTTCAAGTTCTCTGTTTTCCCATTTCCCCAGTTACAATTCCTGGGGTAGCACTAATTGAGCCTTACTGAAATTGATCTCTGAGCTTTATAATTTGGACAGTTCTCCCACTTCCTCTTCCGTAGCCTTGGTCACTTGACAACCATCTACCTGGGATAATAACTTGGTGTCTTGTAGCTTTTAAAGGATAGTGCCTCATCCCACACAAATATATGTTTATGTATCATTCCTTGTGTTACAATATGCAGACTTGACAGTATATGGCAGTGAGATACTCTCCTAATCACCAGAAGAAATTTGGTTTCTCTTGCTTGGAGAGGGAGGCAGCTTTCCATGAAATCTATTTGATTACTTTAGTTTGATTATGTGTGTCCAGTGTATTCGACTCCAGCCATGACAATCTAAAAACAAGCATGTCATCTTTCTGGTTTAACACATGTGAAAGATTACAAACAGAATCATCTGAAGCAAAGCCAAGATAAACAACAAGTAACAATAGTGGCAGGGTGCAGGTGGGAGACAGAAATAATGAGCAATTATCCTCAGTACTTAACAGAGTTAAGGAGGTTGGAATACTTCCTTGTGTAGGAGATTCACCTGATACAGGGTTCTGTTAAACATGTTCCAGATATTTTGTCTGTTGTCTTTTAACATTTGCTCTCATTGGCTGCTTCCCTGTAAAATGTAAGCTTTACATTTTATTTTAACTGAGATCATGTTAAAGTAATGTATGTGGTTTTGCTTTCGTCGGGTATTTTTGATTTGGTTTGGTTTGGTTGGTTGGTTTTTTTAGCATGGTGGTGGGTTTTTTTCCTGTTTTGTTTCCCTTTAAGGAAAGGTCCTAATACATCACTCACCATCAAACACCAGAGGGTTAAAATTTTGGAAACAATAAATACAGCACTTTTCACTATTAGACAGGGAGGATCATCATCTTACACTCACCTGCAACATCTGCCATAAAACACTGGTTTTATTCTGTTTCATTGTTATTCTACTACTGGATATTCTCTCTCAACCCCCATACAAACACACCTAACCCCCAGCACTGTCAGTCTTTGGCTGCCTACCATGTGGATGACATTTAATGAGCTTCCACGAACTGTAGGCCATTATTCAACCACAACCACATCTGTAGCTGGAAGAACAGCACAAACTCTCTCAAACAAAGCTGCTGGTACCTGAACTCAGGAACTCCTCTAACAAAAGCCTGTACAGCACTGTTGTTCTTGGGTAACACTCAATGGAGCAATAGTATACAAAAGAGCGTTAATGTATTTACAGTCGTTCCTGAGGCGTCATCTCACTGTCCTCCTTCCAGAAGCGTTCACAGCACTGAGTTTCATGACTAAAAAGCTGCCAAGAAACTCCAAGTACCATTCATGCTTTAACAAGTGAGTGAGCTAGTTCACACTGGTGGCTTTCCATTGGGAATGGGTGCTGCTCTGTCAGAACAACCAGCACAGAAAACCCTCCACGTGTAACTTCATTGCAAGAGGTACAGTCCTTAGCCCAGGATTCTTTATAGCTTCTCACCTGTCTGAGACACTGTACTTCCCTTGTCTAAAAATAAAACTAAAGACAGACTTTTCACAGAACAGGAGTCAAAAGGACAGGCAGCCAATCAATAACATTGCTTAATGACTCACAGACCTGGGGCGCTGAAGGGTACAAAAGGCAATTCCAAAGTCAGCATGTGGTCACCCAGCACAAAGAAGCCAGGAAACCTGATGACTCCCAAACTGGCATCCTTTGTCCTCAGTTGCACCACAAGTAATCCTGGCTCTACTGGCCAGGCATACACATCTTAGTCCTTGTTAAAATGCAGGTGTGAAAAACAACTGTGAAAGACTGAGTGAATGAAATCTGCAGGAGAATAAGCGTAACTGACTGAAATCACTTCTGTTTAAAATAAAATCACCTTCCCTTTCTATGCAGTCTCACATTTAGCTTTGCTATGCTCATTTTACATCAGTAGCTGCACACAACTGATTGTTTAAATAATTCAAGAAAACTTAAAAGTGTGTGCTTACAGAAGAATGCCAAAGGAGAGAGAACTATTTAGGGAAGTGAGGACATGGCAGGCTTGAAATGGCTTGTCTTTTTGAGGAAATAGTGTTTTCCCCTTTTGCCCAAAGGAAGGAACTTCACACATACAATTTCTGCTGTTACACCAATGCTTCTTATTTCACAGTTTATAAAGAAGAAATAACTGTTAAAGCAAGTTGGTTTCTCAAAACTAGCCCTGAGTATGAAATTACAGGAAATGTCCTAAACATTTGTGTACAGTGACACATGCATTGCTCTACTAATATGAGCAACCCGAACAGAGAGAGAGCCAGGAAAATGAGTGTTTCTGTTTACCTGTATTGGTGAGGCTTAGAAACCTGATTTCAAATACAGAACAGAAACTGTAAGGCTTAAAGCCCTGAAGATTTCAAGGCTTCTCAGAAAGTATTTTACATTGAATGGAAAGAAAAAAAGGCAGAATCAATCGCAATAGTCAATGTTGTTATTGTTAGTACCAACAGCAGCAGTTTTAAAATGGTGAAATATCTGGTACCAGTGACCAATTCTTTCTGCGTGTAGCCATTGGGTCATGCCAACAGTTGCACTGCTAAATACAAAGGATAAACTACTGCAGTATCATTTATAAAGTTATTTGCTAGAAATATTCCAAAGGGAAATATTTTTCTAAGGAAAAAGGTCTGACAGTAATGTAGTGGGATGGGACTAAGACACAGTGCCAAATCATGTCACCTATCTTGCCAGTTTGCCCAGCTGTAAAAAAGGCATCACTACTACAGATACTAAGTTTTAGGGAAAATAAATGGTTTTTTAAAAGTGTTCAAGGTAAGCTGATAGAATTATGGATTTTCTTGCTATGAAATTATGTTTTCAGGGACACAAAATTAATAGTATCAAAGCCATAACATGTGACCTACCTGTGTTACAACCTCAGTTACACGTGGCTTCAGACTTTGAAAAGTAAATCCTGTCCAAAATAGTAATCTCCTGCTGTTGAACGTGTCTCATGGTTCTAAGAGAGCTGCCACATTCTCTTACAATGGGAAGCACTCACCTTCTTGTTAGAGAGGTTTCATTTGCCCAAAAGAAACAGACAAGGCAATGAGACTCACGTAACTCTCTAAAATGAAAATGTAGGCTGATTTCTTTTCTTGGAAATAATCCTCAGGAAGTGCCTTTGTTTGATTGCCATGTTTCTCCCCAAATATTTTTCACTCTTACTGCAGACTAACAGACTGAGTCTAGTGTGAGACCTAAATGGATTGTACTCTAATTTAGCCATAGTCATGCATTCCACACTGACCAAATGCTTTCTTCCTGGAGGAACTCAAAGCAAGCCCAGGCTGTGCTCACAGCTAAGCGAGATGCCAGGTCACTGGTAGTCAGAAATGTCTTCAGTCTGACTTGAAACTGAGCAAAGTTGTGTGGCTGTGAGTAAAGATGAGCTACAGAGGTAGCTTCAGTGTACAGTGCTGGGTTCTGCAGAACAGGTTTGGGTAGTTCAGGGTAATTCTATGCCAGTGACTGGGGAGAAAACCTCCCCCAAACCATGACACAGTGTTTGTAGCCCAGTGTACTGTGGGCAAGACCTATTTCTTGGCACTCATATATTCCAAAGAATTCTCTTTCAGAGTCAGCATTAGAACAATTCCCCTGTGGAACACACAATGACCTCCCAACCATCTCTTACAGCCCTTCTAAATCTGTAAGTGCCTGGTTGCCCCTGCTGCAAGGAAGCAGAATGAGGAAAGGGATGGAGATGCACAAGAGAGCTGCAGGAATCCCAGGAGAAAAGGGACCACTGGTGTCACAGAGCTGTGGATGGCAATCACTGCTTCTGGGAGAGATATTCCCTATGCCACAGTAGTTGCTGTCCTGGCAGGGTGTGCCCTGCTTGGCAGCAGGAACAACCATTGGGATTTTCCAAAACTCTGACGCAAAAAAACCCCGACGGCGTTTGCTGAGTCCCCAGCAGCCTCTGTCCTTGGCAGCTTCCTGCTGTGAGATTGTTGGAGTCTCAACCCTCCACTGCCAAGGGAGCTGGAGAATTGTGGAACTTTTCCTAAAACTTCCTAGTTCTGCTCAGCCTCAGTGTGTAGTGCTCCCTGGTTTCCTGCTGAAAGAAGAGAATGCCCAGCCTGGAGTCAAAGGCTCTGCTGACAGAGATGCAGCACCTGGGCCCAGCTGAAGTCTTGCTTTAAATTCTGCACAGATTCAAAATTCCACTATTCTAGCTATTCTAGCAGTGCTGTTGCTGTGTCCAAGGTCACACAACAAACAAGGTTTGAAGGCTGGAGCAGTCGCTTATTACACCAGCAGACACAACTGGAAAACATAGAAAAACTTGGGGCATGCTGTGATATCTTACACAAGGTTTCTAATTATTTTAGAGAGCATCTTGAATTTCAGTGAAGTCATTGAAATACAGTATTTATACATATGCTGATTCTGTACTTTGTTATTCACTATCCCCTCTCTTTTCTTTCTTGATTTGGTCCTTATTTCTCTTAAAGCTTCCATTTCCTTTATGCCAGATCCTTTTTCTCTCTCTCATACTGATACCCCTCCCCACCATTCCCAGGCCAGGCATTCCCCTAATACCTCCTTCTGATGACATTTCTTCAGACTTCATTCTCCTCTTCCTCAGTTTTACTCTTCAGCACTCTAATAAATACCAAACGGTCATTCTACTTCAGTTTTCTCCATCTTTAGGTCACCTTTAGTTTCCTTCATTATTCCTTCACTTTCTCCTCTTGTAGGGGAATATTTCTTCCATGAATAAGATACCATTTTCTTCTTCCCCAGAGCTTAACTTTCTATCTTTAATTTTTCTATTTCTCTTTTATCTCAAATGTATCAGCTTTTCATCTTCCTCTCCACTTCCAGCTGTGCTCCATCCCAATTCCTGATCTTCTTAATTCTGTTCCTTAGTTTTTCACAATTTTGTTTGGCATCTCTCTAATAACAACATTTTTTTCCATCTCAAACAACTGTTTCCTTTGCCTTTTCAGCTATTGCAGACTTTTCCTTGTGGTTACCAGCTCCCTGGTATTTACAAATCCTGTGCAGTTCATTTGATACACTCCAATCCTCTCTTTAACATTATGGAATTCACACATCAGCTTGTGCAACTTCCCTTCACACGATTTCCAGTAAACCCATTTTATCCATCCACACAGCTAAACACCTTGTCCAGGCTTGTTATTTTATATCTTCTTATGACATAATTCCTTTGTACACGATGAACAAATACTGTCTTGTGGGCTAAGCTGAGCAGATGCTGAACTAACAAACAAAAATGGCATTAATAAAAAAGAGATAATGAAATACTAAAAATCACTGTCACCAATTGACTTATAGTGTATTTTCCCCACAGGATGATGTTTCAATTCTCTTTCATTTATATCACAAAAGCATAGAGAAGAAACTGAATGAGTTTCAGAAATTCATTCAAACTATGGTATCAGCATGAAAAGAGACTGGAAAGCCTGACATTATATAATTTGGAGGAATATAATAACATAAGACATGATATTATAAAGAAATACAAAGCACTGAACAATCAAGTGAAGAAAAGTCTTGGGAACGTTTTAATCCGGACAATGTAAAAAACAGTGTATCTTAAATGAAGAAAGGGAATGTTTAGAATATTATTTACACAACTCATAATTAGCATGTGAAACACATTGCTCTAAGGTATGAAAAACCAATGAACTGTAATGGATTCTAAAAAGCAGGTGGCTTTGCACACACACACACACACACACAAAAAAAAAAAAGGCATGGCTGTTTTCAGGTTAGTTCTGTAACTTTCCTCTTTTGGAAGCAAGTGACCAAATGACTGAAGGTGGGACAGACTTTTTCTGCACAAGATAATGGAGAAATATTGCTGTGGGGCTTCCAGGTGATGCTTGTGCTGGCTTGCACTGGCAGATGCAATACTGGACAGACACAGTGCTAACCTCCCTCCTTCTACACGAAATATTTTATCTCTCCTTTGAAAGGAGCAGCTCTTAAGGTGAGTGTGACAGGCAGTCTGCAGGCTGGTGTGTCACAGGAGTTGGGAAATTGGTGAAGTTTCACCAGAGGACACAGTGTGAGGTGTGTTCAGTGTGGGCAAGTCAGCACAGCAATAGAGCAAAGCCAAGGCAGATGGGACTGGATCAGCCCTGATGCAGAATTCATTGCTGATTGCAGAATTCAGCTCTGACTGCAGAATTCAGCCCTGATGCAGAATTCAGCTCTGATGCAGAATTCAGCCCTGGATGCAGGATTCAGCTCTGGATGCAGGATTCAGCCCTGATGCAGAATTCAGCTCTGATGCAGAATTCAGCCCTGATGCAGAATTCAGCCCGGGATGCAGGATTCAGCCCTGATGCAGAATTCAGCCCTGATGCAGAATTCAGCTCTGGATGCAGGATTCAGCTCTGATGCAGAATTCAGCCCTGATGCAGAATTCAGCCCTGGATGCAGGATTCAGCTCTGACTGCAGAATTCAGCCCTGATGCAGAATTCAGCCCGGGATGCAGAATTCCCGACTGCCCTGCTGAGGGGCTCTGCCCCATGCAGCTCAGCACTGCAATTGGCAGTGAGGGGGAAAGTGTCACTGTCACAGCTTGGACAGCAAAACCAATGCCCCAAGGGCAGCTCAACTAGGCACCATGTTATCCCTGACAAATATGCATTCAGGCTGTCCTTAATCTCCATGAAAAAAAAAACCAACATTTTGACAACCTACCCAGAGGGTGTAGCTAAACACTTTTCTTCACTGCCAACATTTTTATGTTTCAGTTCAGTGTCTTCAGTCAAAGACTGAAGTTTCCAAGACCGTGACTCCACAGTTGGCCTCCTCTCTCTGTAACCACTTTTCATCTTTTTAAAAAATAATCATATCTATGCAGTTCTGTCTGTTTTACACTGATCCAGCTTGATCCTTCTATTTTTTTAAGCCCTCCATTCTCTGTAGTCTTGACATTATCCAGCTGAGATTAGCCCTGGGCTAGCATAATGCTTCAGCTGAACAACATTAACAACAGAAAAGAGCATATTTAAAATGTCAATGCTCCAAGGCAGCTTTTAATGGCACTTCAGCCACTGTGCCATTCCAGTTTGATGGTGATCCATTGAAGCAATGCAGCATTTGTTTTTTTAACAACAAGTTATGCAGTTAACTAATAGAAATCTTGTGTAATCAGTGTTTCCAAAGTGTACTGATGAAAATACCCTGTGGGATCTTGTTGCAAATCCAAGTCAGCATGTGGTGATAGATGGCACTTCTTTCTTCCCCTCTGATGGGCTCAGCTGACTTCTTGGCATGTCTTAGCTGGCTGTTATTCATCTAGATGCCAAGAAGTTCATCTCTTTCAGTGTTTTCCAGGAATTTGAATCAAACTAGTTGATGTCAACTGCAATTTCTCAACTCTTTTTCATGCCTCTTGCTCTATTTTATATATTGATACTGTGCTTCCCCCTTTCTGATCTTATGAAATTTCCACCCTTCAAGTTCTTCTAGGTAAGCACTAACATTCCTGAGATTGCTTCAGTCTCTTCTCATCTTTGTAGATAAGCCAGATGAAGTAATAATGAAGAGACAAAATACCTTGTTCAAGTCTGTGTAAGTGTAAGGAAACAGAAGTTCCTGGATGTGGAGGGCAGAAGAAGAAAGAGACATCTGTGATCAATTTGCAAGCTCTGATATGGAAAATGAAGGATCAGCCTGAAACAAAAAGAAATATTATGAGACCATTCTGACAAATTCATTTTCTTAGTACCTACTGAGTTTCCTGTATGTGCCAATGAAGATATTTTAACATTTACTGTCCTCTCTCTAGAGTCAGAAACTAGATGAGTAACCACCATCGAAACACAAATTGAAGTCATAATTTATACTTGCCCCAAAATGAGTGTTTTATTTTATGGGGATGAAGTTTCTCTCCATGCAGGGAGAGTTACCACTCGAGATCCACTCATCAAAGCTATTCAATGCTCAGTGGTTTGTCAACTTACTACTAGCTTACACTACATTTACAGCACTCATACCATTAGTATAATTCATAGAGACTCTAAGGAGGGGCTGACACAAAAGCATTACTGTGGTGATCCCCAAAAAAGGACCAATGAGGCAAATGAAAAGTTCTGGGGTTTTTTTTCCAGACTTATGAGTACACTCACAGGGAGTGGACCATATGAATTTTATTATGAATGTACACTTTTATTGCATGAATACTCAACTTTGGATCATACTGGGAAGAGATATTAATTTATACTGACTCAAAAAACACCCCTTGCTGAGTGATGCATCACTGCATGTGAAATTCTGGATTCCAGGTATGCAATTAAATGCTCTGCTTTTCTAAGCATCTCATCAACCTTCTGGATAAATGGCCTGAATTGCACAAGTCCAATGTCTAAAAGCCCATGAGCTAATATAGGGTTACTAGGAAGTTTACATGACCACTGGTATGACTTACCTGCCTCACTCACCTAATGTGAATTATAATTGGTTTGAACATAAGGAGAGGCCTAAAGTTTTCCCTATAAATGCTGCAACACAGCCAGAGCTTGAAGTCTTATCATATAGGTCTGCAGTTGCTCACAGCAATACTAAGTCCAAGGCACAGAGGAGCAAAGAAGCATGGCTGGTAAGTTAAAATAAAAAAAAAGTCTCTTTGTTCATAAGGAATGGGAAAGTGAATAATATACCATGTGTTAGCTTTCTCTGTGGGGTTGTAAAGGGCTCTGAACTGTTGAAGTACAAAACATTTTGAGAATTATGCATATGTTGTTTCAGTGTTTTTCTTTCCTGAATTTTACAAAAGACACAAACAAGCAAAAGAAGAGAATCCATCCATTGCTATACTGAAGTGAAATATTAAAAATATTATAAAATTGCAAATAGAGTAGAAGAAGGTACGGCAAACTGCAAACTTTATTTTAGCATGAAATTTAATGAATCAAAGAGTAGGTCGTGTATGAATGAATCTTGTGTTAATGGAAATACTTATGCAAAGGATACACTATGGACTAAATTTCTTCCTGCAGGTCCTGAGCCAGTAATGCCATTTTAACTCTTTTTCTAAATTAGTGTGAAAGGCAAAGGCACTTTAAAATGCAAACAAAGCAAGCAGAAGTCCAGCAGTGAAGTCTTAGGTGGAAGGAAATTGAACCAATACCTTTTAGTAAGATTGGCCATGTACTCACTTATGCCTGACTTGCTGGCACCTGTATTAAAATGTCTGGAATCACAGAATAGTGTGAGTTGGAAGGGATATTTAAAAGCCATCTGCTCCAGCTCCCCATCTGCAACCAGATCAGGCTGCTCAGGGCCCCATCCACCCTCATCTTGCATTTTTCCAGCAATGGGGTGTCTGCCTGGGCAACCTGTGCCAGTGCCTCACCACCCTCTGTGTTAAAAACTTCTTTCTTTTATCTCATCTAAATTGAGTCTTTCAGTTTAAAACCATTACCCCATGTCCTATTGCAACAGGACCTGCTAAAAGTTTGTTCCCAACTTTCTTCTAGGTTCCCTTATGAATATATAAAATGAGTTTAAGATGATGCTATTTTACCAATTCTAGACAGAGCACATGCTGTGCTGGCTTTATGTGACTTAGGCTTGAAAAAGGTCAGGAAATTAATAAAAAACAACCATCCACAGATCAGGGGCTCAAGTGCAGAAATTACATGCAATTTTTCCCCCTCATGCAGTTTAAGAGAGGCACAGTTACCCCATTCTCACAGTTCTGGAAGTGATTGCCAAACTCTTAGAACACAAGTGTTTGTCCATATATCTATTATTTGAAATAATTCCTGTTATTGTTTTGACCTTTTGCCAGCACCCCTCATAGCACCTGCTGTTTGTCTGGCCTGGTGGTGGTTAATTAATGACTATCTCAGTGCAGCTGCTAAGTCTGATACCATCTACATGTTTACTTGTTTAGGAGCAGAACTGAGGCTAGGAGGGAATTGGGGCCATGCAATCAGCATAGGGCTGTAGATTTCTTCATAAATCTCCTCTGAGCAGAGCTCAAATAAATGGCAAAACACATTTAATAGGTAAAGCTGAAATATTTGGCTGAGTAGAAAAATCCTGTTTAACAAAAGAACTATGCAGTAAGGTAGACAGTTAAAACCTTCAAGTACAGCAATGGGGAAAAAACCCACAAACCAATTATTTCTGCATTGTAACACTTCCTTTTAAGCAATCATTTGCCAATAACTTAAAACGCAGGGCTCTCTCTCAAAACTTCCTCTTGAGATTTCAGACAGCAGTCTATCCTTCTCAAATGACAATTTTCTTATTGCATGAAACTCAAGAAGCATTTAATGCAGCATTTAACAAAAAACAGGTATTTACTGATTATGATCAGCACTTGCTTGTGAAATACCCAGGATCCAAGAAATACCCAAGCCCAGCTGGACACGTCAGAACTGCGCCAAGATGCTCCTCATTGTAGCATGCACAATTTTTATGTAAAAAAAAACAACCTGTAAGGGTTTATATGCAGGTGTGTGTGCACTGAGATGTTTTCACTCCTTCTCTTCCTCTCTCCCCACTCCTCCCATCCCCTGACACACATCCTGCAGACAGACACACCTTTTTGCCAGAAAATCTTTATGCATTTGTGGGCCAGTCTCTAATGGACCTGTATTAACAGAATCCAGAAGGTCCAGCATAAAGAAAAGAGAAAACCACCTAAAAGGTTCTATAAGTTTGTCTGATTTTTAAAGGGTTTTGATAGTCTGCAGCACCACCTTTGCTACTAAGGATTTAACAGCTTGTTTCATAGTCTAACACTGAAAATCATTATCTCAGCTTTTTTTCTCTCACTTTTAAGCTTCAGTGTCATTACAATTAAGGCATGAGTTACACCTGCAAGCATCCTGTTTGTGCATTAGCATGGGAGCGTCTGCCCTCAGAACAGCACGCTGGTTCCAGAAAAAGGAGCAGAGAGGCCAGGAAGGGAGCCTGCACAGGGCTGCTCTTGGATGATGAATCTGCAGCAGCTGGAAGTTAAAACTCCCAAATAATGTCTTTATTCCATTCCCATGGGAGATATATGTGCATAAGTAGGAGAGGTAGTGAAATATATTTAAATGCCATAGGCTGTACATAATCAGTGCTGTGTGAGCGTGTGGGAGCTGTCAGGAAAGTCCAGAGGTTCATCCCAGCCTGTACACTGCTAGTTTGGTTTATTCCAGGGTCCTGGTCCTGCGGGAGTTTTGGAAGGTCACATCAGGGCATGCCACTCTGATGTCACTGTCCCTTCTGAACAAGCCATCTCAGGAGGAGATCTCAGCCCAGCTAACAGGAAACTCTTCTTACACTGACAATATGGAAGGTGATTGTGCCAAATTCTGCTCTCTTCAAAGGAAAAGTCAGGGACTTCAGGAAGGCTTCAGGCTGCAGCAGGCTGCAAGTTTCCCTTCCAAATGCCCCAGTGCTATTAAGGCATGTGAGTGGAAGAGGGAGACAGAAAATGAGATGTCCTGGACAATCTGTAAGGCTCAGAAGAGATCTCGGCCAAATATTTTTCCATATGAAGCTGACCATTCTCTGTCAGGTGGTTCTAGTCCTGAGAATGCTGATGTGAGTGTCCCAGGGACCCAGGTCTCTCCCTAGTGTGGATCACAAATAAAGCAGAGCTGTAGCAAACCACCTGAATTCCTGTATCTAGGATGGCAGGAATGGGAGTTGCTGGTGGAATTTCTTGCTTATTATAAAATGGGATGTGATAAGAGATAAAATAGTCCAGATTTCTCAGGATACTGAATCACAGAATCAGAATCATTTAGGTTGAGAAAGACCTGTAATATCATCAGGTCCACTGAGGCAGTCCCAGTGAGTCACGGCCACGTGCTTGCAGCATGATGCTGTAGGGATATGTTAAAGAAGAGCTGTGCTCAGAGAGAATATAGGAGCAGATAGCCCATTATGGGTACCAATTTCCCATCCTGAACAACAGCAAAGTTAATAATAGGTGACATTTCATAACATTCAAGTATCACTGTGGATTCACATAGAGTTGGTGTGAAAGAAAACATTGGAAAGAAGGAAGGATTTTGCTGAGAGGAATTTGTCTGTTAATGAGTATGGGCTTTGCTGTTCAGTGCTGAAACTCTTAGTCCTATACATTCATCTCTTTAACAGTTTCTGAGGTGAGGGAAAAAATCTGGATATTACTGGAAAAGGATGTTATGAATTACATGACTGGACCAGTCTGCAAAAGATGATTCTGATATAGCTTCTTCTGGGTATGTGAAACAATATACTGATGTGGTTCATAGCTTCAATTTTCTGAGGTCCAAGAGTCTTCTCTTGCTATCCACAGAGTTTCCTGTGCAGTCCCTACATTTACAGCACCACTCCAGCTCTGCAAACCCTGCTTGCTGTGGAAGCTGCCTGGCTCAGATGCACTGTGCTTGACTAGCTGCATGTTCTGACTAGTGTTAATATTTCTCATTAATTTAACCCTCATTCTCAACCTTTGCCCATCATCTTTAATCCAAAGGTCCGGTATGTATCATGCATCTGTTTTACAAACAAAGCACACCAGAGGCCCGCAAGGCAGCTCAGGCAGAGCTGGGAATAAACACCAGAAGCTGACACAACAGCCACAACTTGTTCTTCCTGACATACTGTCTGCCAGCATAAAGCGACTGTTCTTTCTCTTTCAACAGTAACTAACCTTCCTATCAAAGAAAAACGGTTTGCTGTGTCCAAGCATAGGCTGAAATCTTAAATTTATTCTGAAAATTGTTAGTGTGACATTTAACAGTATTTAAAAATATGGATAGGAGAGCATGTCTTAACATCAAAAAATTCTAATCAAATTCTGACACGTTTTAAATTTAAGAATTAGTCTTATAACTTTAAAATCACAGTTGGGCTTTGCAAGTTATAAAATTATGGTCACTGTTAAGATTAATATAATTATTGAAGAGAGAGTTGAAATATCAGTCTGAATTACAACAAGTTAAAAACTGTTTCTTCTAACAACACCATTTATAAGAAACATGAATAAAACATGTCTGTATGTGAAACGGATTGAGCAAGTTCCAATTCTAGATTTTCCAAACATGATCCAGACCAGAAAACAGAACAATTTGGCTACTGAATACTGAGCCTAGCCAACTAAAATGATGGATTTGGGAATGTGTACAGCTTGATGGGAATCACTGAGAGGCACCTGTAAAATCTGAAAATGTACATGGAGTTCATCAAATTTTACAGGGAGTTTGAGAAAAGTATCAGAATTAGTCTATCTCTTTCTTAAAACAAAGTGCATCCACCTGCAAAGCATAAGCAAAATTCACTCTCCTTGAAGTCAAGTGGAAGATATTTGGGCACAAAATGGCTTGGCTAGTAGAATGGTCAGAGATGTCTTACGAAAAAATAGTAGAGCACCGGCTGAAAGCAATGAAATATTTTATCACAAGTCACAATTATTCTTACCTGTTGTCACTGTAGAGTGTCCTGCAAATATGACATGGAGTGCTTGTCTACTGAACAGGGTTAAAAGCAATTATGTGATAAATGAAAAATTGGTTCTTTAAATTTGGCCCAGATTGGACCTGGGGCAGAGACAGTAGCTTGGTCATTGTTTTGTAATTACTACAGTCCAGGGAGAGGGAGAAAAGCAGCTCCAAAACAATAGAGTTTAAAGAAAAATTTAAAGAAAAAGTCCCTGTAAATATTGCTATTAAGTACTTAAAATGAAAAATAGTGTTTTGCAAGAAGGAGTTTTGCTATCCCTAGAATTTAGCACTACAATGGAAAGAAAAGCAGCTGAATGCTGAAGTTCTGATAACTTTAAATACATTAAGAAACTCTTAACAAGTGGCCAGACTGTTAGTTATACATATTGCCCAAGCTTCAGATGTTAAGTTGCAAGGAACCAAGATGAGGACGTGAGGACTGAGAGGGGAAAAAAATGAGTAAAAAATGAATCAAGCCCCACTGGTCAGCTCAAGGCTGGGGGCAAAGCCAGCTACTCAAACTCCACCCCCAGAGGAAATATTGCAAAGAGACTTTAAAAAAGTAAAAGGCAGCAGTCATTCCTTGAGCCAGCAGCACAGGAGGAGTTCAGAGGAAGCTGCAGAAGCTGCAGAGGATCAGATATGGGCCAAGGTGAGCCAGGGGAAAGCCCATCCTGGGATGCTCTTTGTTATTTCCCCAGACCCAAACTTTGTGTTCAGCTCTGTCACAGACACTGGGAGGTCACTGCTTCTCTGAGGAGTTTTGATACAAGAAAAAAAAGTACAAGAAAATTCTTCCATTGAAACTCAGGAGAATAATTTTCACAGGAATGGCATCTTTTCACTTATTGTGTGCATGGGAAAAGCAAGCTTACCAGAATGAGATTTGGCAGTACAAGTGTATTAACTGATATTAAAATGTTGTATTTTGCAAATAGAAAGGGAAAGTCTGCAGCTATTTGTCAGAAAAGTGCAAATGACAGACTGGCAGGTCTGGCAAAAGAGAAAGAAGCAAAGCAGAATTTTGGGAATGTGTCATTGCAAAAGCTGAGGAAGATGACAATGAGCAGAGAAAGCTGCAACCTGGAGCTAAGGCAGAGAGGAAACAAAAACTGGGAGGGTTGGCGGGGGTTTGGCAGTTTCTTTGTTGCTGTGGTGGGTTGTTTGCTCACATTGTAATATTTATGGATATACAAACAGAGCAGTTTAATAATTATTATAAATGCTCTCATGTTGCTTTTCCAACTCCTGCCTTTCTAAAGGCAAAACTCCCTGAGCTCTTTCTACAATAGATGTGCTTTACTGCTGAGTTTCTGAGGATTTTTCTTTAATAGTAGGTATGTTCCTGAAAAAATAATTCACGCTTCTCTTCTCAATACTGTAAAAATCCATGTTCCTCTACATTTGGACTGTGACTGCGTTGCTAAAACTACCAACATAGTTATTTCAAGGCTTGTTTGAACTTGGTAAATTTAAGATCATGCTGTAAAAAAATCTTTAAGAAATCTGGTTGAACATAGGATAGTGATTTTTTACTCAATAATGGCACAGGGTAAAAATTTTCCACTCCTAGGCACTGCATTCTTGCTCTTTCTTATTCTCCCTCTTCGCAGAGGAAGAAAAAATATTTTTCTTCTGCACTTCTGCACGTCATTTAAACCATCCTACTAGAAATTTCCATAGGCTCTGATCATGTCAGATCCAAGCCAATCTTGGATGTTTATTCTGTGGCCTCTGACTGAAGCCATAGGTCTCATGCAAGAGCATTCTACAGCATATTTTAGGAGTGTTCTCTCTCCAATTCTGCCATCTCTCCCACTGCCAAATGACAGCCCAGTGTCCATCAATATTCCTGTTAGGTACTTCCAACAGTGGCAGCTGTGTGACACAAAATGGGGCTAGAGACCACATCAAGGTTTAAAATACACAAGTGTTTCTCAGCCCAGTCAGGTTTCTTTATTTCTCATTCAGAGGCAGCAAGGCTGTGCTTCTGTTAGGGTCACACCATCTCAGAATGGTAGAATTGAGTTCAGATTGATTTTTATCCAAGTAACTCACAAATATTCCATTCTTTCAGGTTTCTCTCCTCTTCGATGCCTTTCTGATTTTTCCTTAGTACAGGATTCTATATTTAATTATGTAGATAACCTCTAACAGCCTGTGCAAGATGGAGTCTTTAAAAAAAAAAAAAAGCTCACATATAAAGTATTTCTAATTTTGGTGGAAGCCTCACATGGGTACTAGTTACCTGTAGAAAGTAATAAGCAATTCTTCAGAGTGTGTTTGTGCTCCTTCCTCTTTGGATGTACCCTCAAGATTTTTTGCTCATTTTTTTCATAGCTGCAACGCAGCCAAGTATCAACTGGCATCTGAAAGAAAATGCAAGAGAACACCACACAAGTAAATTTTCTAGTGAAGAACTGGTTGTGAGGAGAGGACAGGCCTTCACTATCACCTTCAATGGAACAGAACGGCCTGAGCAAAACTTAATATTCATTGCAGAAACAGGTATGGCCCCCAGGTTCTTTCACAGAGACAGTGATGCTGCCTCAGGACACTCTTCTGGCCCAATATCCAGTACAAGGGAATGGAGCCAATGTGCTCATTCACACAGCCATGGGGCTGTGTGAGGTGTTTGATGTGTTACTCCCACCTCAGCAGCAGCCCCAGCTTCCTTCAGCTGCCAATAAATGGCACAAATTCACTGAGGGGAGGGCTGGCAGGGTTACATCCCTGCTGGGTTTGTTGATGACTAAATCTCTATTTCAGCACAGCATTGGGGGAAAAAAAAAATGTTATTTGTTTTTCTTGAAAGGTCCCAAACCCTCAAAGTCAAGCAAGACCCTGGCCACGTTTGATGTCTCCAGCACAGCGAGCAAGGAGGGCTGGAGTGCGGTTGTGCAGTCCAGCAGCTCCAGCTCTGTGAGCATCTCCATCTCCAGCCCACAGAATGCTGTCATTGGGCGCTACAGGCTGGCTGTTCAGAGTGGCACCTCCTCTCCAGCAAGTCTTGGCACTTTTGTTTTGCTTTTTAACCCTTGGTCTTCAGGTATGAGTATGTCAAATTTCCTCTGAGTTGCTGAGTTGCTTTCAGCTTCATTCATATTTGCAGCTTCTTCATTCGATCTATACTTGAATGTAGCAGCTGAAAATTGACAACATAATGTATGTGACCAAAAAGGGGTGTGTAACAGTTTTTTAGGATCTTCTGGTCCATAAAATCAGCTCTGTAGCATGTCCACAGTGGAGAGCTCGTTGCTCTAAAAGACAAGGTTCTGCTTTTGACAGAGCTTCCCTACTTCTGCACAAGTTTAAAGGAGCGTGTCTGGCCTCTGTAGAACCATGAAACAAGTAATATTTACCATTCTCTCACATTTGGCAGTGTCATACCTCTGTCTTCATTCAGACACCTCCCACCCCTTTCTCCAATTGTAGAAGATCCTGAGTTTCAAGATCTGTTTACAGCAGCAAGAACAGCAAAGGGTGGAGATTTGCGAGCACCCTTGTAGATGGAGAGCAAGACTCCCGAGGTTTTGTTTTATTTTGCCTTTCTAATTTGTACATCTCTCTGTTTTGGTTTTCAGGTGATGATGTGTTCATGCCTAACAAGGCTGAGTGTGAGGAATATGTGCTAGAAGAATTTGGCATCATTTTTGCAGGCAATAAAAATCATATCAGCAGCTTTCCATGGAACTTTGGCCAGGTAAATGTAGCACTGAAACACCAGACATTGTTTTTGCACAAACTGGGTCATTTGCTTTTTCTAGTTCATTGCATACATCTCTGAAGAGCAGGACTCTGGTGTTGTAATCAGCATTTGTGCCAAGCCCTGTTTCACTGATCAATACGAGGATTTGTAAATCACTAGTCCTTGTTCCGCCTTGGAAGAGCTGCCAGCAGAATCAATAATATCTTTACTAAGACTATGTAGCCTTACCTTATTAAAGTGCTGTAGCAATGCTGAGAGGCCTTAAGTCCACAGATTCCAAGTTTTGAAAAGCTCTGTGAGTTCTGATCTTCAGAGTTTGTTGGGCCACATTTTTATATGGTAATGCCTGGCTGAGCTCTGCAGCCCTTCAATCGGTGATTTAAAAACCCCATGCAACATTAATGTGGCTCTTTGCGTCCTGTTTTTTAGCAATCTGTGTTTTCAAAACACTGATCTATTTCTGTACCACAGTTTCAAGGAGACATCCTCAATATTTGCCTGTCCATCCTGGATAGAAGCTTGTACTACCGACAGGATCCTGTCACTGACGTGTCGCACCGACACGACCCCAGGTACCTGGGCCGTGTCCTCAGTGCAATGGTAAGCAATACATTCCAAAAGTGCAAACTACTAAATGTCCTTTAAAAGCAGTCACTGAAAGTAAATATGAAGCCATTTCATAGAGAATTTTAGGCCGCTGTCTGTATGCACCAGACGATATCTGTGGTGAAGTATGGGCTACGTGGTCTGAGCCTGCCAGATTTATCTACTCTGAGATAGTTCTGGTACTTATCCCTTTGAAATCCAGCAGTCAAACTGAAAGTTTAAGACAGGGGTGCTTGAGGGACCTCCTTTAGTCCAGCCACTCCTTTGAAGTGGAACTACTGGGTACTAGATCAGCGCAGCCATGGATTTTCCAGGCTGTATTGAAACTCTCCCAGGAAGGTTTTGTGGCCTCTGTCCAGAGCTGCCCTACCCTCCTAATGAGGAATTTGAGGAATACGTTATGTCAAATATAATTTTCCCAAGCTACAGCTCTCTGCTGTTGCCTCTTGGTATATAAAAGAGAAAGGTTAGTTAGAACACACATTCAAATGGTTGTAAGCTGGTTTTACATTCCTCCACCCTCCTTAACCAGACAGAACTAAGCCTGTGCTCTCAACTTCTCACTGTGGATTGTGTTCTGCAGGACCCTTGACCATCTTGCAGCCCTCCCTCCTGGGTCCTCTTTGGTGTCTCAAAATACCCTTGAGCTGAGAGACCCAAATCTAGAGACAGGACTCCTGGCACAGCCTTGCTGGGGATAATTAAAGGGTTTAACAGCCTCCCTCAGCCTCCTGGTCACACTTGCCCCAGTGCAGCCTGCTGTGAGCTTTCCTTTTTTGATGAGAGAGCAATGTTGGCTCAAATTCAATATGGCTTTTGGTGTAACTCCCAGGCCCCTTTCAGATAGGCTGTAAGCTGCTGATTTACCTCATCATAAATGTAGTGAATATCTTCTCAGGTCAACGCCAATGATGACCAAGGGGTGGTGCTAGGAAACTGGAGTGGAAAGTACGAGGGTGGTAAAAATCCCACCAGCTGGACAGGAAGTGGTGAAATCCTGCAGAGCTGGAAGAAATCAGGATTCAAACCTGTAAAATATGGACAGTGTTGGGTTTTTGCAGCAGTACTGACCACAGGTATGTTTTATGTCACACACGTGACTGACATTGCACAGATTCTATTAAAAGAAGCACTAATAATCCTTCCTAGATGGAAGCCTTTGAAGACATTACTGTGCTATATGAACCCTGCAGAAATATTGCTTTCTGACTGTGATTTTCTGTTCACTCTTTAGTGCTGAGATGCCTGGGGATTCCCACCCGTACAATTACAAACTTCAGCTCTGCCCACGATGCAGATGGAAATCTGCGAGTGGATGAGTATTATGATGCAGATGGAAATCATTTGGAGAGGGGAGCTGACAGTGTGTGGTAAGGCTCAATATTTAATAGCAGAGCTTATCAATGCTTATGCTGTCTCCAGGATTCTCCATGGATTCTAATGACAAATGCTTTATCTTCTTTAAAATTGTCTTAAAAACTACTACACACACACAGAGGATCAACAAAAAAACTAAAAAATAATACTACAAGACTTGGTGTTTTCACTCTTTCTCAGTTAAACAAAGAATTGTGACAGTAATTACAACAGCTAATTGAAGCCAGGGCAGACAAAATTACACTTCTGATGCCACAGATGACTGAAAATTTTCAATATTGCACTGGATATATCAAACAGTGGGGATTTCACCTAGTTTGAAACTATTCTTTGAAACCAATTCATGTTAAACTGTGAAAGTTTAACAGAACCAGCTTTCTTGCAGTGGCATCATTGCAGTGAATGTAACTGCTGCCTCTGTTAAGCATCAAATGCAGCTCAAACAAGCTTGCATTCAGCAAAGAGCAGAAAGAATCTCTGAGTTTTTGTCTTGTTTACTCCTTTTCTTGTTCTGAGCCCTTTCTATCTACAAGTGACATGGATAACTGTAGCATTGTGCCAGAAGGAAACTTACAATGGGCTCAAAGTTTTTGGAGAATAATATGCTCAAGGCATTTTGTATAACTTCACAAATTTATTTTCTGCCCTTGAACATTTATATTTATACCACAATGCAATTTTCAGCACCTTTCACCCTAGTGAGGATCAGATAGAAGTGATGAGTCTCAGATAAGAATTGTGCAAATAAAGGCATTTAATCCATGTAACTAAGATGGCTGGTTAAAGGAGGTGTATTCATAAATACACAATGGTAGCTGACTTTGTTCATTCTTGCACACAGGAACTTCCATGTCTGGAATGAAAGCTGGTTTATACGACACGACTTGGGCCCCTCATACAGTGGATGGCAAATTTTGGATGCAACTCCCCAAGAAGAAAGTGGAGGTACACAAATTTTATTTCAGGAACAATGCTGAAAATTTATAAAGTCAGTCTCTTTTAGAGAGAAGGGAAAAATGTAAAATCATTGTAAAGATAATTTGTCTACCTGCTCAGAAATAGTTGCAGAAGAAAATAATTCATTGGTTGTATTAGCTTCAGATCATCTGTGGGTGTCAAGAAAGAAACTAGAATTCCAGGAGCAGTTTTTACAGGAATTCCTATATTTCCATTGTAGGTATCAAATGCTATTGAAAATGAAGGGATAATATAAATCAAGTGTCCTTTCAGAATAAACACAAGAGACATTGATGACTGAGGGTTTATGTGAGTGAATGGGACAGCACTGGGCAATTCAAGAATCAGTGAAAAATACCTAATAATCTGCTTACTGTCAAAGATCATGCTTAAATTCCCTTTCCTTGCTGCTGCAGGGATTTACCAGTGTGGTCCTGCCTCACGGCATGCCATCAAAGAAGGAGAAGTTGATCTGGACTACGACGGCCCATTCGTGTTTGCAGAAGTCAATGCAGACTGCATGTACTGGAATTATGACTCTGCAACTGGAAAGAAAACTTTGATCTTCTCTAAGTCTACAGAAATTGGTGACTCCATCAGTACAAAGGCAGTTGGTAGAGATGCTCGTGTAGATGTCACCAGGGATTATAAATATGAGGAAGGTAAGCAAAAGCACTGGTTCTTCTGATCACATAGCTTCATTCCCAAAAATATGTAAGTTTTCAGTTAGGAGTCTCTTAGTGCATTTATAAAGTAGGAGCAAAATCTATACTTGATTTATTTAATTACTGCCTAAAAAGGGAGAAAAGGTGCTGAGTAAAAAAAACACAACTGCCTTGCCCTTTCTGATATAGATTTGCTTTGTGGGTCCTAAATAAGTCCAAGTATCTCCAAGTAAAGCATTCACTATTCCATCTGCCTGTTGCTGGTATGCACTGGTTGCCTCTGCTTAGTGAGAATTAGGCTACAGCCCAGTTATTTGTCTGAAGGATAAAAGGCCTGTTGCACAACCCTGAGCTAAATCAGCACTTAGTCCCAGGAAAAGCAGCTCTTCCAAAGGGTGCAAGAGCACAGCACCTTCTCAGTCCTTTGGGTCTGATCATCCCCATGTTATGTTTCTCTTTTTCCTTTGCTCATGAGCAGCTTCTGTCATTAAACTGTCATTACCTCAATGCAGGAGCCTTCTCCCCTCCTGTGGAAAAAGGGGTGAGGTGCTCAGGGGATGGTTGGATGCCAGCCAGACTCAACCCAGCACACAGTGCCAGCAGCCTTCCCCAGCATCTGGGGCTTTCTCTGTGCTGGCAAATAAGAATTCACATTTCTAAATGTTATAGCCATAAAAAGGGATAGAAATGGGAAAAGAGATACTTTAGATTTAAGATTTTATGTTTTAAAAAATGCTATTAGAAGAAGCACAGTGATGTTACTGACTGCAGATCCAGGAAAAGAGGTGTGGCTGTGGAAAACAGAGTTTTAGGGTGCTTAGTTTAAGCACAGACACTAAGTCCTGGCTAGTTTGTGTCTAGCAGCCAGGTGAAATAAGAGATGCATGTTAACTGTTATGGATAATTTTCATGGCTCTCCCTGACAGGCTCTGCAAAAGAAAGAGAGATTTTTAAAAAAGCCCGTAAGAAGCTGGGACTTGAGGATAAATTTGATCCTACAGCTCCAAAACGAGAGGAAGTTGAACAGAAGCCTGACATCTCAGGAAAATTCAAGGTGGCTGGCTCTTTAGAAGTTGGCAAAGATCTCAACCTGCTTCTGGTTCTTGAAAATTTACAATCTGATGCTAAGACTGTAAATGTAAAGATGACTGCGTGGAGCACTCTGTATACCAGAAGATGCGTTAGTCAGATCTGGAAGGACTCCATATCTGTCACTCTGGCACCAAAGGAAGGTAATTGTTCAAGTACCTTTTAATCATAATGGTTTTATCAGTAAATGGGCACTGGAGGCTTGTCAGCTTGGGAGAAAAAGCTCTAACAAACTGCAGTCCTAAATCCCTACATAGAAGAGGCTGAGAAAAATATTACATTACACATACATTAACAAGGCATGTTTCACATGTCTCCAGGTGCTTTTCACATTTTGGCAAATGTTACCATTAGAAGCCTGGGATAAGAGATATGCCAGCATCTCCAACATGAGGTGAAAGATCATTGAATCACAACTGATACTGTCTTGTAGAAATCTTAAGCTTCAAGTAATGAGCAAGAAGCAGAAATAATTTCTTTAATATGTGATTTAACTTTTGGAGAGGCACCAGTAAACTCCTTAAACTCCCGCTGTTGCATTTTTCACAGCAATAGAGGGGGAAACAAGCCAGGCAATACAGTAGCAGTGTATGGAGAAGGGATAATATTGAAGAAATCACTGTCTATCTAAAGCAAACTGATAGATATGCATGAATTAGTTTTGGCAGTGATGGCTGAAGGCCCTCCTAGTCCTAATCACAGCATAAAAGGAAAATATTAATGTTACATATGAAGGTCTGTGGGCTTACAAAACTGTTTACCAATTCCTTTTTTAATTTTCCTTCCAGAAAAACAATTTCCCATTAAGATAAAGTATCCTGAATACCAGCAGCAGTTAACTACAGACAAAACAATCCAGGTCACAGCTTTATGTCATGTAGAAGATGGAATTCAAGTGCTTGTGAAAAGAAACATCACCCTGGACAATCCTGGCATCGACATACAGGTAAATTCCCTCTGCTGGAGCTGCAGTGGCAGGGAAAGGGGAAAGTGAATTCTTTGTGAGCAGTTTCTCCCTTGAAAGAAATGTTCTGCTCACATTCTGGTTCATCACAGCCTCCCATAATATCTCCTCTTCTGAAAAGGCTCAGGTAGAAAAGAGCACTGAGGAGCTGGCCTCACAAGCATTTTCTCTGCACAGGTTCTTGGTGAAGCAAAAGTGAACAAGGAGGTGGTTGTGGAAGTGGCATTTACCAATCCCATTGACACGGAGGTGAAGGACTGTGTGCTGCAGGTGGAGGGCAGTGACCTGCTCCAAGGAGTCCTGGAGCTGCGGTGAGTGCAGGAAATTCTCCTTTCTGCTCCCACAGACACAGAGCAGGAATGTGGGCATGGGTGAGCTGGACTGAACTGGGGGATGAGACAGCATCTTCTTCTTGCTGTGACCTGGGAGGCCACTCAGTGTAACACTCCTAACAAAGCACACAGTGATGAACCAGCTCTTCATCTAGGCTGGGCTTTGGCTCCATGGTTTGGGAGGTCAAATAATTGCTGTCATAATTGGGCAGAACTTGTTTTCCTGCCTATCTAGCAGGACCACACATTTCCAGAAAAAAAATTCATGCTTACCCAAGCTGTAAATGTTGCTGAGGCTGTCTGTCCTGCTAGAGGCCAGATGGGTTGCACCTTCTTGTTCTGATCAAAGGCCAGCCATAGGATACACGACTGTTTCTGTCCATGCTTACCCAAATTACAACATATGTCAACCAGGATTTTTTTTCCACTTTATTGAATGGACTGCAGGTGCCAATCTGGGTGCGCAGCATTGTAAACAAATTGTATTTATATCTGACAGGTAGAAATACATGTAAAAAGCAGATACAGCAGTGTCTCAGCTTTGGGAACAAAAATTAACACTGCTTAGACACAGGTAGTGATCTCAAAGGTAGGACCTCTGAAAAGCACAAACTCAGATCTGCTCCATACTCAGCTGTTCCAGACACAGCAGATCACATTTGAGGAGGATAATTTTTGCAGAACAGACTAAATCATGACAGGTAGCTTTTTCCAAAATGAGGAAGCTACAGCACACTAATTTTCAAGCTCTGCTTACAGAACTCTAAAAAATAATTGCTTTGGGAGATTAATAAGCAGAGTCAAGAAACTATTTGATTGTGTTGAGATAGCGATGGAGAAGACTGGAACAAAATATCTTTTTTTACTATAGACCCCAGTTCCCTATTATCTGCTTTGGTAATTTTGCATCTTTTTCTGCCCTTTTTCTTTCAGTATTTCATAATTGAAACAGAAAAACTAAATTTTCAGACTGTCTCTCATTTTGTACAAACAAGAAATTGCACAAAAATTTCAACATATCCTCATAAATGCAGTTATTTCTGAAAATACCCGGGATATAGAACAAACAAACAAACAAACAAACACAAACAAACACAGCAACTTAACACTGCCATTTGCACTTGAGCAATTAGGAAGGGTTCATCCCATCATTTATAAGCTCTCCTGAGGGAATTTACCAACCTCATGTTGTCTATCCCATACAATTTTATCCTCTGGCAAGACAAGACAATATGTCAGGGTAAGGGATAAACATTAACAAGTTTCCAAGACTTACAAAACACACTGGTGTAAAACATTTTAATTTCCATTCAGAATTTCCTGCTCTGTAAACTCTGAGGTTTTCTTGGTGCTATAACCCATTCTAATTCAAGAGTTGATATTAACATTCTTCATGGCCTCAGATTATTATTTTGCAATGATTTACTGATGTGTCTTACACCCTCTGTTCTGCATGAACTCTTATCTCCCATATGATTATGTCCCCCTTTGTGGGCTTATCTGGGTTGTTGCATAATGAATTTGTGAGAGCCTTTAATGTAGGGATTTGGGTCTTTAAACACTTATCAGATAGCCAAGCCATGTGTGGTCTTTTCATGGCCATCTTACTTTGAAGTGATAAGAGTTCTTACTCCAGATGGAAGATGATTAATGAAGAAACTGAAATATGATGCATAAGCTTGTTTTCAACTTAACATTTTTCCTCTGTTTCCTTTTTTTTAGCATGCCACCACTGAAAGCCAGTGAGAAATCCAGCACCAAGTTTAAACTTATCCCTTCTGAGGCTGGTACCAAATATCTGCTTGTTAATTTCTCCTGTGATAAATTTGCAGATATCAAGACCTTTAAGATGGTAAATGTGATTAACTAACATGAAGATATACAAGGAGAGGTCTGTGTGTATATAAACTGAACAAAATGTGATAACAAATCTTGTATAGAAAACAATGAGATAACAGCAGAACAAATCTTCGCTTCTCCTGATAAAGGGTCACCAACATCGTATCATTGCAATTTTACATTGTAATTTTAAATAAACTGAGGAATGATTGATTGTTCATTTACTGTTGTGAGCGTCCATGTTATTAAAAAAACATTTTACCTTCTACTTAGAGACTCTTTGAATTATGTCTGTCTTTCTTTGGAATTAATTCCTCCTGGCTCTGCACACACATTCATAAACTCATTGTTACATATTGAAAGCCTCATCCATTGCACTTCCTAAGCAGTGCTTCTCCTTACTGGAGTGTGATTCTACAACATAGTGAGGATGACTTCCACAATTTATGTCATTTAGCTTTGTCTCCTTTGCTACAAACTCTGTCCTGACATTTTCCTTGGAGTTTTTTGTTTGTTTTTTCTTTTTTTTTTTTTTTGGTAAATCACAGTGACCAAATGAGGCATAGGAAATGTTCAACAGGAATTTGGGTGGTGTCCAGTTTGAGAGCCATTCCACAAACACATTGGGGTAATTGCCCAGCTCAGCGTACATATTTTAGCATGCTGATATTTTGCACTTGCTGAAAGTCTTCTTTGGGAATAAAAGGCAGGATAATCTTAACTCTGAGGGTATTTTGACTTGAGAAGAGTTAGGAATTCTTCACTATACACTGTGAGTCAAGAAGTCTCAGATTTGAGCTTAGAAAAGCAAACTTCAAGCCTTTATGAGGACTGGTACAGGTAAATGATGGGTTCCAGTGAAGTAGGTGTAGCCCAGTGAGTGACTTGGTTTATGGGCAATAACTGTAACAACAAGTCAAGCTCTGACTAAAAATGACCATGTAGGTAAAGTGGATGGAAAGCCAAGCTGCTGCTCTGGCACTGTTGGGACAGGAAGCAATAAAATCTTCACTCTGTGCCCCACACTGAGCAGGGTACTCTGACTTGTCACAGGCACTTCTCACTGTTGAGGAGCTCAGGCTCAGATTGTTTATAAAGTTATTTCGCCAGCAAAATTGCTTCAGGAGGGCACCTGCAGCCACCCTGGCTTTCTGCTGCCAGTCACAGGGTGTCAGTATGAGACCACACTGGACACGAAATGGGATGAGCTACAGAGAGGCTGTGCAAGGAGCTCACAGCAGTACCTTCTCTTTTTTCCTGCTGTTGCGCAACCTTGCCAGAGCCAAGAGCTCTCATTGTGTGAATCACAGATTCATAGAATGGCTTGGTTTGGAAGGGCCCCCAGAGATAACCTGGTTCCAATCCCCCAGTGTGGGCAGCGACACTTTTCACCAGACCAGGTGGCTCAGAGCCCCATCCAACCTGGCCTTGGACACTTCCAGGGATGGGGCAGCCACAGCTCCTCAGCAACCTGTGCCAGAGCCTCAGCACCCTCACAGGGAAGAATTTTTCCCTAATATCCAATCTAAATCTTCTCTGTGTCAGTTTGAAGCCATTCCCCCTTGTCCTGTCACTCCACACCCTTGTAACTACTCTCTCCATCTTTTTGGTAGCCTCCTTTCAGGCCACAATTAGATCACCCAAAAGTCTTCTCTTTTCCAGGCTGGAGAAACCCAATTCCCTTGGATTTCCTCACAGGAGACGAGCTCCATCCCTCTGATCATCTTGGTGGCTTCCTCTGGGCTACAGTACACTACAGTAGAAGTTCAAGCTCAAGCACAGCCTTCAGTTTAGAATGTAGATATACACTTAATAACTTCTTTTTACATCTCTTGTGTGTATGAAACACTCAGACTGTGCTAAAGTCAAGTGAATTGCATGAGCAGAAATGAGAGAAAACTTTAAATCAGACCTTCCCCAGCAGCACTCCCTGCACATGAAGTTAATGGGTCTAAGGAAAAGACAACTCCAATACAGACTTATGGAAGAGATTCTGCAATGGGATTTTTTTTTTGTAGAATTTATACCGCTTTCCTCTTTTTAGTAAAAATTAGTAACAAGACAATTATAACGTAGATTTAGTAACTCTGGGGATATGAACAGTAGATAAAATTATTAAGGAGATAAATGAAATCTAGAAGTTTTCCTCTGAAAGTTAGCAAATTGAACCGCAACTCCAAGACTCTGATACAAGGGAAAAAGAGGAACAAAGTATTTTGAACCATTTTGGATGATGGGTGGGTGGAATTGAGCTAGGAAAACACCATTAGTCACTTAGGAGCCATGACTGCTGCATTCCAAAGGGATTGCAACAGCAGCTGCTGGTGCTTTGCTGTGGTGAAGGTGAGACTGGCAGGTGCCAGGTTGGGATGTAGGCCAGTCCCAGAGAGGCTCAGGCACGCTCAGTGGGCGGGATCTGCTCAGGTAAAGGAGGTGGTTGCAGCCAGGACAGAAAAAGTGTTCCGAGACTTAATTAGGTATGTGACCAGCAAGGAAGAAGAAAGGAAATAGTCAAATGCCAGTGGGAGCAATGTGTAACATCTGAGGCAATCACTGTAAGTACTGAACGCCTGAACTTAAGAACTGGTCGATGCGGTTTGTCACTAGGGCTGTGTGCGAAGACCGGGCAACATCAGAGGCTTGTGGCTCTTATGGTTTCCAAGGAATATGAATTAAGGAAAAGAGAAAAAGACCAACTGAAGTAGCTCTGGACAGCAATCAAACCCATTTGAGGTGATTCCCGGAACAAGCCTTGAGAGCCTGAACATCCTGGAAACTTCCAAGGGAAGGAAGAACCGCTGAATTATAATGTAAGTGGAGATGTTCTGTGCCAGATGGACTGACTGCTGCCAATGGGAAAGCTTTAGTGTTTGTCTTCAGGATAGGGCTAATGTGACTGTCACATTAGTAAGTACTCCTAGTCTTTGTAACAGGAAAACAAAATTGCTGAAAAGGGTACAGAGAAGCCTGTCTTGTAAAATCAGCCATAGAAACAGCTGCTGGAGCTTAACTTTTGCTATTTCAGTTGGTTTTTCTTTCTCTGTAACTTAAAATTCAGACTAATTTATTTTTAAGTCTTTACTGAGTACTGAAACATGATCAGTGGGGCTGCAGAATCTTAAGCAGATATTTTCAAAACTACACCATTTTATTTCTTCCATTCTTTCACAAAGTGATGGTACAAAAACATAAATATATTTATAAACCCAAAAAGAAATATAGTAATGGTTGTTAAAATAGACAGGCTTAAAGTTTGTGCTGACAAAAAGCACTCAAGGTTATTAGTTTGTGAGTTCTTTTTGAAATAAAACTTTTGGGAAATATTAATATATGGAGCTAACTTAACAGGTAAACAGATACTTGTTTCTAGTGGGAACTTATAATTTTATTTGACAGAGGGTATTGGAGATAGTATTAGGCCAAAAAAAACCCCTCAGAAACCAAGCCACAGCGATTGGACAAAGCCAGAAGTGATATTAACCAACATGGAAGTTAAGTCATCAGGAAATGCTCCTTTTTCCTTCAGACAGCTTTTACGTCCCACCACGCTCCCCATTTCCTCATCCTTAAAGATAACTTATTCATGGCACACCTATTATCTCTATAGGAAGTTCTTCTTGTCTTGGGATTCAAGAGCATGCATTTCCTCTGAGTAAATAATTTTGGTATCTCCTCCCATAATTACACCCACGTTGAGTAGGAACTCTGGCATTAGACAGACATATATTATAGGAACCAGTTAATTCGTTTGACAACTTTACAGGTATTAATAACAACTGCTAAGTACCTCTCCCTTCTCTCAAATTTCAGCTGACAGCACGAAAAGATTGCTGGGTTTGTTCTTTTTATGATTGATGTGACTTGGACATCCTTGAAGAACAAAGTGGAAGTTGTATGCAATTCTCATAAGCGGAGGGAATGGCAGGTGAGTTCTGCAAGTCATTTGCTTCCCTTCAGCAGGTATTTACTCAGGGCTGTTTCCTCAGGATTCATGCCCTGTAGGTATCTGCTCAGATTTCTTATCTGAAGGTAATTTTATATTGCAATTTGTTCTTGCACTTCATTTTCAAAGTTTTAATGTTGTTATTTTTAAGACTTGTTTCAGAATAATTTTTGAGCTACACAGAGGATATTGGGACAGGGAGGAGAAAAGAAATTTTCATTACTTCAAAAGGCGTAATTTTTTAAATGCTTTGTCAGAGATATGTTTTTCTGGGTATTAACAAAATTTATGTAATCCGTTCTAATGGAGCTGTGAGCATGGAACATATAGATGGGAATTCAAAGACACATTAAACCAAAGGAAAAACAGTAGTGAGAGTGTCTCTGCTTTTTTCAAGTTTAAAATGTAGATTATTATTGATTGGGGCAATTGCAAAACACGATTCTTTCTCATTTAATGCTGGAAAATACATTAACAAGTCAGCTTTGCAGGGAGAGTAGCAGCTAACTGCAGTTTGCTGTTGCCCATATATTCATGCTAAAAATGCTGCTTTTCAGCCCCTTAATCCTTTCTCACATTACCTCTCTGTGATCTTAAACTACTATAAAAAAATTTCTTTCTTGAATTTAGTTATAACACTTTTTTCATACATTAGTTTTACCTTTATCTCTTCTTCAAGGATTAGATGTAAATTGTGGTTTAATATGCAGCTCTATTGTTTCAAATCTGACTTAGTATTTCACTGGTAAGCTCTGTGGTATAGACCTAGAAGCTGGTGTGAACATCCCTGCAATAATATTGCATAGGCATTAATCCATCCTTTCCATACTATTTTTTAATTTTTTATTTTATCATTGCTTTCTTTTGGTTTCCTTTTAAAATGGTGGTGTTCATGAATCCCCATCCTGTCCCCACTCCCCCATCCCCAACCTCATTGCATTTATGACACTAACCTTAATAAAAAATACTTAGAAGGGCCTTCAGCAAGGTACTTACCTGGAGTATTTGTCAAAACTTGAAACACAGTGCTCCAGGTGCATTATGTAGAGTCTCCCAGAGCAGATACAAACACAGAAGGTGCTTCTCAGCATTCCCAAAGACAGCACAACTGCTCAGGTTTGAGCATGGCAACAAAACAGGGAAGGGAAAACAACCTTGCAAGGAATACCGTATAAATATTTGCTTGCCAAAAAGGCAGTTCAGCATTTGAGGTGTCAGGAACCACTTTATGGGGTTTAAACCACAGACTGTAATAACAGCATATGTGCAGGAGGACACAATATCAGAGAACTCCAAGCACACTGCAAGAATTCTTCTATGACATGAAGTTATTGCTGACTGGAACAGGAACTGCAGTGGTCCAGCTGTCACTTTGAACAGAGCTAGATTCAAACAGATGGATTGACTTTCAAAAGCTTCAGCATGTCCCCAAATACCTCTTGTTCATCCATACAAGACAGATGATTTCTCACTAAACATTTTTCCTTGCATCTAGGCCTGATGGCATCAGGTTCTAAACAGGAAAAGAAAGATGTCCTAATTGCCATTCCTGCAATCCTAAAAATATGTTTGTTGAAAACAGAGGGGCTACAGGACACTTTCTTTGGTGCTGGTTATAAAATGACACCAATTTGCCCCTATAAATGTCATTTTAAGTCCAGTGGTAAAACAGCATCCAACCCTGTGCAGGAATTACATAAATGCTCTGTATGAGGGCTCTTTAAAAAACCCAAGGAAGATTTCCATTATTGCTCAATAGACTTAATTTAATGGGGCATCTGCTTTGTAGTTGTACTTCCTCCCACAAAAGGTAATTGCTCTTAGTAACCTCACCATGCCACTAAACAGCAAATGACCTCATGCCAGTTGCTTCTTCGTGACTTTTCTTGTGTTTTGTAGATCTGACCCCAACACACATCAGCTGGCAGCCGTCAGTGAACGCAGCCAACCACCACACTGACAGATATGCCAACACTGAGCTGACTGTGAGGCGAGGACAAGCCTTCACTATCACCCTGTACTTCAACAGACCCAGGCAGAATGGGGAGAGCCTGGGATTTGTCACTGAAATAGGTAACATTCCCATGTTCTCAGAGAGCTGTAATCTTTCTTCCTGGCAGTTCTCTCCTTATTCTATTTAGAGATGTGATTTTCCTGCCTGTATTTTTAGTGCTTCCTGCACCCCAATATGCCCAATTTCAAGAGTGAGGGTAATGTTGAAACCACTCTGGAATGGAAATCAGTGACTCCTTCTTTGTGGCAGGACCATCCCCCTCGGAATCCCATCGCACCAGGGCAGTGTTTAACCTGTCTGAGGCAGGGGGCAGTGGCTGGAGTGCTGCCCAAGGACCCAGTGATGCTGCAGCCATCAACTTCATCATTTCCAGCCCAGCCAACGCTGTCATTGGGAGATACAACCTCACCCTCCGGGTCACCTCGGGGAACAAGATCTTCTCCAGATACCTGGGCCAGTTTGTGTTACTCTTCAACCCTTGGTGCCAAGGTAGGTGCCAAAGCTCTTGAACACAGCTGACCTTGGTGCTTTCCTGTCTGCACAGAGCTGCTCCCTCCCTCTGTCTCTCCTTGGGTCACCAGAGGCTGCAATCTCAGCTCTGTGCTCACATATCTGGTTTCACTACATTAAAAAGCTGCTGCCACCGCCCCAGCCCCTGGGTACCCTAACAAAATGTGCTGTATGGAGTTCTATCACAGACTCCCCAGAACTGAGCAGATCACTTTTTCTGTAGATTTCTCTGGGCAAACTCTTCCAGGGCATCACTGCCCTCTGGTAAAGAATTTCTTCCTAACATCTAATCTGAATCTCCCCCTTTTTAGGTTATAACAGCTCCCTCTTGTCCTCTCACTCAGCCCATGTAACGTATTCTCTCCCTCCTCTTTGTAAGCTCCTTTAGGCATTGGAAGGCTGAAAGGGGTTTTCCTGGAGCCTTCCCTTCCCCAGGATGAACACCCCCAGCTCTCCCAGCTGGCTCCAGAGCAGAAGCTCCAGACCTTGGAGCAGCTCTGTGGCCTCCTCTGGAGGCTCTAACAGGTCCACGTTCCTTGTGCTGAGAACGCCAGAGCTGGATGCAGTGCTCCAGGTGGTGTCTCTCAAAGGCAGAGCCAAGGGGAGAATCCCCTCCCTCAGCCTGCTGCCCACCCCTCTGCCGGTGCAGCCCAGGATGTGGTTGGTGTTCTGGGCTACAAGCACACACTGCTGCCTCCTGTCCAACGCCCACGTTCTTCATTTTGGCTTCAAAATGGACATCTCTTGTTGCTCCAGCTTTTCATTTCTGCAGTTCTTCTGCAACATGCTGAGGCTGCAAATTTCTAACCTCGTATTTTGCAACTGTGCAATAGTCTAAAAGCCAAGTCTGAAAATATGACACTCTAGTGTTAAGAGAACTCTTAGCCACAATCATCCACTATTTTTTTTTCATGACCATATGCTAGTCAAGAGCCACTAAGAAATGCGTCAATAGCCAAGATGAAAAAGGCTGCTAATTAGCTCAGCAAGTTCTGGAAGACAGAAATAATGACACAAATATGTTCAGGAAACTCAGACCACCTCTGCAGAGTCCTGAGGGAAAAAGCCTCCCCAGAAACCCCTGAAAAATAATTAGTGTGTAACTTGCAATTGATGGAAACCACAGTGCAGTGACAGCAATATTTGACAGCTCCTGAACTGGAACACCAGCATGGCAATGGTACTCAAGAGACCAAACTCTTCTCAGATGAAAACAGAAAAATTAAGCTGTGCCCATTACAATTTTAAACTAACGATCTTGCAGAAGAGTCCTCCAGATTTACAGATGTAATGGCTACTGACAGATAAAAGGGAGTATCCTTAATGCTGAATGAAGGATGCTGCTGAATAAGTTCAGCAGAGTGCAATACCTCCCTGAGCCTGAAAAACAGATTCAGTTTGAGGGTATGTACCGCTATTGTAAGTGTCACAGCAGAAGGGAAATGGGAAATTTATTTTCTTGGCAAAGGATAAATGGCACATCTGGTCTATAGAGAAGATTCCAGGTGGAAGATTAGTCCTTAAGTTGAGGAATAAAGCTATTAATTAATTAACTTTAATATCAATAAATAATTACTTATAAGAAAACAGTCAAGACTAGAGATGAAAGAAAAAATACTGGATTGGAGAAAAGCTACTAGAGAGTGGATCCTTAAGTGTCATCTGAAAAAACACTCAGATAAAATAGCTCATCACTGACTTTGACATGCTGACATTAAACAGCATTGTCTATGCCCAGATGGGCTGGGACAACACACAGAAATATCTGGCTGCCATTAGAGAGTGGAGAAGGTGAGAAGAAATAAGAAATAATAATAGGAAATAAAAGACCACACCTCTAGGGAGAAATAACAATTATTTCAGTGACAGACTTATCACCTGGAAATCATGAAGAATGTGAAAGCCTTTGTTAATCAAAGAACAAGAACCAAAGTGAAATGGCCCTGAAAAAAGAAAATGCAATCTTAAGCTCTATAAGAGAAAACAGTCAGATTTAAATATTAATGCCATTGGATGAGAAGACAAGAATTAAACCTTGCTCAGTGAAGAGTTACTAGGATAAACGAACACACTAAAGTATCTTCTGGACCAGAAAAAAAAAGTTCTAGTTTAGCAAGCTATAAAGGTTTATTGAGAGCATAGAAACCTTAGGAAAAAAAAGAAAGATGTTCTTCAAGTGATTATACAAGGTCATTTAGATTGCTCAGAATAATAAACTCACAGGGCTAGAAGGATCTTAGAAAGTCATCTTGTCCCACACCAGGGCTCTAAAGCAGGTTCAGTTCAGCAGTTAAGTCATTCCTGAGAGGTCTTGAATTCCTTCTTAATGACCGAGCTATTAGGGAAGCTCCAGAACCTCCCCCGGCAATTCCCTCCAATAAAACACAAGGCCTTTCTATTAGATCTTTATCCTATTAACTAAACAAATATGTCTTGCTTTGACTTCAGTATATAATTTCTTATCCTACATATGACAGACACCAAGAATAGATTTTATTTCCTCCTGCCCCATCCTCTTCACAAGAATTTCTGGAATTGATTACAACGCTTGCCCCATTCCTTGCCCCCATTTTCTTCCTACCTTAAATAATTCTGAGTAATTCATACTTCAGATTTTCAGGAATGCTGAGCATTCTTAGTGCTCCTCCCACTTTTTCCAACTGGTCCAGACCTTGAAGTGCAGCTTCTGAAACTGCACACAGGTCTCCATGTCCATGCTACCCCAAAACCTCAGGAATCAACAGTGATGATATTATTTTTAAAAAGTGCGGACAAACAGAAAGTGTGGTATTGTGCGAACCACAAAAATAGATTCATATCACATGACACAATTTTTAAAATAAACTGCAATTTTTTTATTTGCAGGAAGGGAAGGATGGGAAGTCCCTATAGGAAGGTAAAGAAGTTGATTCAATAAAATAGAAAAGATGATATTTTTGTATGTATTTCCTGAAATCCTGAACCTTTCAGAAAATATCTTTAAACATGATGGAATTAAAAGCAGAGCTAAGCAGATATTGCTACCTAAAGAGTGATCAAAACAACCTAAACCTCTGTGGGAACCAACACTTTCATAGCTGCTAAATACTGTGCCATAAACTTGGAAAAACAAAGAGGAACAATGAACAAAAAACCATTGTCACTGAACTGCACCTGTTCATGGAGCTATTCTAAATAGAATAACAATTCTATTTTGCAAAGAGAAGTTTTCTCTTTGCTAAATCAGGACAAAAATGTTTCTGAAAGGTTGCTGGTATTCTCAGCTTTAAGCCTGCCCTACTTGGTTTTCAGGTGATGATGTCTACATGTCCAATGAAAACGAGAGACAAGAATATGTTCTAAATGAAAATGGAATAATCTTTGTGGGCAATGCAAGGTACATTGAAGCAAGAGGGTGGTATTATGGACAGGTAAGTCACAAGGAATGTGTTTGGACTAACATTCTGTCTTCAGCAGCATTTATCTTATCATTATTATCATATAATAACTGCACAAACTTGGGTAGCCTTACTTGTGGTTTGCTCACAGTGTGCCCCACTGTCCCTATCATCTCTGGGCTGGGGTATCTCAGAAAGGAGGAACTGCAGTAAAATCTCCTTTAATTCTCTTGGTGAAACCATCCATTTTCTCAAAAACGTATCTTACCTGATCACAGTTTCAAGACCTCCTAAACATCTGTCTCACCATGCTTGATCTGAGCCTGTACTACCGCCAGGACCCAGCTATGGATGTGTCCCGGAGAGGAGATCCCAAATACGTGGGCAGAGTAATCAGCTCCATGGTAAGAAACGGATCACTCAACCCCACATGAGTAAGCAGAAAGCACCAGAGACTCCTGCACCCTAAGCAGCAGAACGAGCTGGACACTGCATTGCAGACAATTCATGCTGTGCATTCTGTCCACTGGCCTCTCTTTAGATCAATGGGAATGATAACGACAATGGAGTTCTCCTGGGGAAGTGGCAAGGGAGTTTCCACTCGCATGAGAACCCATCCAGGTGGGATGGCAGCGTGGTCATCCTCAAGAAGTGGCGTCAGGACAACTACAGGCCTGTGCAGTACGGCCAGTGCTGGGTGTTTGCAGGTGTGATGTGCACAGGTGAGCTGCCAGGATAGAGGACGGCGCTGAAATGGAGGCATCTGGGACCTCTGGTGTTATCAAAACTACAAAGCAATAATTTCTGCAAAAGGAAAAGTGCTGTGAAGACCACTAATGCCAAAGAATCACAAAATATTTAGACACCTTGTTTCTCAGATATTTGTAAACATTGAACTAAAGCTGTGTGGGTTCTGTGGCATTTTTCATTTGTTTTTTTTATAAAATATATTTCAGTTCTGAGGTGCCTGGGGATTCCAACTCGTTTGGTTTCAAATTTTAACTCTGCCCATGACGTGGATAGAAACCTGAGTATTGACAAGTACTATGACAGCTCTGGAAGGAGTCTCAATATCAGCAAGGATTCTACATGGTAAATATTATTTCTTCCATCTCATCAACAACAATAGAGAGGATCTAGGAGAGTTAAAAACATGAACACTAGTAGTACAAAAGCAACTGAGTGGGCAAAATGTAATACAACCATCTGAATTAATACTGCAGACATCCATTTGGAAAACAAACAAACAACAAAATTCATGATTTTCTCCCTCCCTGCCCTGAGGTCTATACTCAAAAGCAGGCAGTAAATCTGTCCTTTGAAAGAGGTCCTGTAACTTGACAGTTTGTGCCAAAGTTTAGATTTTAGACATTTGTTTTTTAATTCCCTGCTCCTCTCCAACTGGAAGTTTGCATGACTCTATATTATCATGCTTTTTAGACATTGTCCTTTGTCTCCAGGGATTATCATGTCTGGAACGAGAGCTGGTTCATTCGCCCAGACCTGGGAAGACCATACAATGGGTGGCAGGTTTTAGATGCAACTCCACAAGAACAGAGCAGAGGTAACAGCCTAAGTTCTCAGCCTGACTTAAGAGTCCTTCTCCAAACTGAGAACAACTAATAAAGTTTAACCTTTATTTTTTGGTGCTTTTCCCATTTTAGGAATTTTTCAGTGTGGCCCTGCGTCTGTCCTGGCCATCAAGGAAGGTGAAGTAGGCCTGGATTACGACACCTTGTTTGTGTACTCAGAGGTGAACGCCGACTGCAACAGATGGATTGTTTACAATGATGGAACGAAGAAAAGAGTTTATTGTGACACTGAGATCATTGGCAGGTCTATCAGCACCAAAGCTGTGGGCAGCAATGGCCGTGTGGATATCACTGCTAACTACAAATATCCAGAAGGTAGAGGAGCTAGCACAAATGATCTCTTGTTGTTGCCTACTGAATCCTTGGTGCTGGGAAGCTACAGTGGGGAGCCTGCTTCGTTTAAACATCTCTCCCCTGCCTTCAGAAAACATTTCTTTCTTAATACAATGAGTGTTATACTTCTGGGTTTGTGCATTCAGTAGCTTCCTCATTAAGGGATAATGCAAAATATAATTTAATCCTTTCAATAGAAGTGTAAAATTTAATGCATACACAAAACAGGGCTATAAAATACATTTTGCTACTCAGGGCAGAGAAACCCTCAGGGTTTCACTCCTCATTGTTTTAGTGCAACCATATATAATACAGAGGCTGGCTGTCATCAGATCAGCAGAGTATCACTTAGCACACTGCTGCAGGTTCTGACCAGAGAAAAAGAAATTTCACTTACAGACAAATACAAATGCATCATATTTCATTTCATTTCTTCAGCTTGTAGCAGTATATCTCCTGTGAAAAACCTGAATGGAGGCTTAATGAAGATAGAGGGAGCTTTTAGGTATTGCAAATTTCTGAGTGATGCTGATACCCTGTATTGCTCTGAAAACCTTTACACAGCAGAAGTATATTTGCAACAAAAGTAGAATTTTATTTGGTTCTCTGCTCCCACCAGGATCTTCTGAGGAAAGACAAGTCTATAGAAAGGCCTTGTCTAAGATACTGGGCACAAGTGTCACAGAAGGACGCACAGACTCTCCCGGGGGAAGATCTGCGGACACAATGAGAAACCCTGGCATCGCTGGGAAGTTCAAGCTGGCTGAACCTCCAGTTTTTGGCAAAGACATTAACCTGGTCCTGGTCCTCAACAACCTCTCCTCTGACCGCAAGAGCGTGAGGGTGGACATGAGTGCCTCCACCATCCTGTACACCAGGAGAACAGTGGCAGAGATCCTGAAGGCAGCCACTTCTGTGGAGCTTGGTCCCAAACAAGGTAACTTCAATGGCCCTAAGGAGCCAATGTAGCTCTGTTCCTAGCCACAGGAAGGCTGCTGGCAGGAAGAAGCATCAGTATCATACTTATATCAGCTTTGGAGTGCATCTACTCATTCCACCTCTTTGTAGCATTTGTTTATGAGTACATTTTACATTATTTTTTTCCCTGCGAAAATTTTCACTAGTTCAAGCATTGATTGGATGTCTCATGATATGTTGCATAGAAGCTATGCTTAGATTTAGCTCCAGAAGCAGCACTATGTGTGTGTGTCATGGTTTCTGTATGTATATACATGTGCATGTGTGTGTGTGGTGATTTTTACAAAGGAACACATTCTAAACAAGTAAAAAAAGTCTGATGTGTGCCTTTTGGCACTCAACAGCCAACACATGAAAAGAAATCAACTAGGAAAAAGTTTAAAAGCTACAGTGAAACTCTATCTCTCTTTTGAAGAGTCAAGACTATTGAAATTATTATAGAGATCTTTTTCATCCCCAGGGGCTACAAAGATAAACATTTTTCCCATACACAGAAAAGTTGTAGGACTACAGTGAGCAGCTGACCAGGTCACTTGAAAAGGATCTCTGTGAAACTTGACCCAAACTTTCTTCTCGACTGAGGTAAAATAAAGAGAATATAAGGAGGGAATAGATTAAAATGGTTATACCTCTAATCATAAGAAATGCAAAGGGTCAGGAATCCAGTGAAATGCAGATGAGCAGATTTCCTTCAGTTTCAGGCCAAAATCCTCTATGAAAAATTGTAAGGGTCAAATGAGTCAAAGTAGGCAAGGATCACCAGAAGAGGGAAATACACAATCAGTCTCACAAGAAGGAAATATAAACAAACTCCACTGCTATCTTTTTTCTCTTCAGTAATTAGTCAAACCCCTCTCTACAACCCTTTTTTCTTTAGCTTGCTTCGAAAATGTAATGGTTCCTAAATATATGTCTGAATTCTAGGGAAGCATATCCGGGTAAAGATCCCTTATACTCATTATGGAAGATATCTGACTACTGACAAAAGGATCCAGGTTACTGCTCTGTGTGAAGTCATGCGCACGAACGGGCTGAAGCTGCTGGTGGAGAAGACAATCATTTTAGAGGACACAAACATCATCATTAAGGTGAACAATTTTCTCCCTGATGTTCTGAACAGATGCTAAAAGGTCTTTCTGGAGCTCAGATCTTAATAAGATGAGAATCTGGGGATGAATGCATTACTTTAGGTTGCCATTTCAGATGCTGTTCCAAAATTCTGCCTCCTTGAATTGAGAATGCAAGGATGTGAGAGGCCAGTTCTGAACTTTGGCCTGAATCTGCCCCATTTTTCAGAACTGCTCTGTTACTTTCTTTTTTTTTCCCAGTCACAAGCCACTGCCTTATGTTCCACAGTACTTGTTTTCATCCCATGTATTGGCAAGTGTTTGTGTTGTCCTTAAAGAACTTTGCCAAAACACAGACTTAAACCCTTAATTCTAGCCAGTGCTAGAGCCAGTTGGTATTGTTTTAGCACTTTAATCCTAATCAATGATGTGCCAAAAAAAGAACCAAACCACTCAGCAACCAAAATATCAGACAGGTTTCATAGGACATGTCTGTGTAGCCAGGGCTCTATTTCACTGAAATTCTGCACAAAACATTGCAGACAGCTGGGCAGCCCTATTGAGCTGAGCCACTTCCAGCTTCAAACATCAGCAAAGCTAATGTTTGTCAGCTGAATGCAGCTCCGCTGAATTCTGACTGCAGGAAAGCTTAGACCAGCAGGTGATCAGAAGTGTGTTTTGTCCTGCAGCTGCCTCGGAGGGTTGTGGTGAACAGACCTGTGTCTCTGGAGATCTCCTACGCCAACCCCCTGCCCGAGCCCGTGAGCCGCTGCGTGCTGCTGGTGACTCTGATGAACCAGCAGGTCAAGATCAAGTAAGTGCAAGAAATCACCACTGCTCCCAGCATGACCAACAGCACCTCTAATTTCTCACTCAGAAAGAAGGAAAAAAAGCCCCACACTTGGCTCATCTTTTTTAAATTTTCTATTTCTGAAAACAAAAATGTCACCTAATGTATATAGGTATGTGATTCCTTAATCATGTGGTGTTTTTTCCACACAAAACTTCTTTAACAACTCAACCCTGCTTACATTCTTTTTTCCTGGGAAAGCAAATGCACATGTCAAATTCTTTTGTCTCTCTGCAGCTTCTTCTAGTTTGGCTTTCTGGTTTTATTTTCATATACAATACCCTGATACTACAAAGATAATTATGCTAAAGCAAACAAGTCAGACACTCCCCTTGGTTCAGTCAAAACAAAAAGTTGCTGTGTTCTCCTTTAAAGCAGGAAAAAACTTGCCTTTTCAAAACATAAAGGCAAATTGTTCTTTTTTAAAATTTTCTTTTCCTCCAGACTCTGCTGCTTTATGGATCAGCTCAGTGTTGAGTAATATTTTGTATTTCCTTAAGCTTCTTCTATTGTAAAACAGCCTGACTTGCTTTGGCTGTGGAACTATTTGGACTTAATAATCCATAAAAACAAGGAAAACATTATTCCAGTAAAAGACTAAGCCAATTTAGGCCAAAAGGAGATACAAACAATAGCACATGGCCATTAGAAAAAACATTATTGCCAAAATGGATGTGAACCAAGCAGGCATTGGACAGAGCGCTGACCTTTGACATCAGAATTTTTCTATTCTGAGTTTGTGCTGATTATCCAAATTTGCATCCAGCCCTAAGATGGAGCTGTGACATTGCACCTCTCTTTTCCATAATTCCATTTGAGAGTAGAAGAAGATGGTACTGTCCTTTATCATTCTTAATCTACACAAAGCTTTAAACTCTACGTAATTTTCAAAACCCATGCTGGGTCTCAAGCAGCTGCATTTCTGTTTCTTAGGAATCTCATAAAAGACAATGCAAGCCTGAACTAAATTCTTAATTTATTTTTTTTTTCTTTTTTATTTTCAGTTTGGCACGACTGGCACCAAGGGAGAGATCAAAGATTTTTTTTGAGTTCACACCTCGGAGGGCTGGGCCCTTACAGCTGCAAGTAGACTTCTCTTGTGACAAATTTTCACATGTTAAGGGATTTGTAACAATTGCAGTAGCACCTGCATAATGTGATGGAATCAACCTTCCATTTCAGCATAAACACAGCAAGACAGTCTCCTCTGTATAGGAACAGTGGTGACAGAAAGGAACTTTGCACAAAGATTGGTGACCTCTTACATCGCAATAGAAACAAGTCTGCTTTCATGGTGCTGAATTATTTAGTCTCTAATTGTATTTCTCTTTCTTCCCACCCCTGACAGAAGAAAAAAATGAAGCCCCTTCTTCATAGAAATAGTTTCACTATTGTCAAATCTCATTCTGTTAAGCTCCCAGTTTTGACTTTTCCCTCAAATAATTAATACAATCTCCATTCGACCACATTCTAACTGTCAGCAATAAATAAAAATCATTCTCAACTGTATTGTTTTGTAATGATTTATACGTTCCATGGGGGCAGCACAAGAAACCACGAGACTGAGGAAAAGGGGGTTTTTCTTCATTTCACAAGCCAGTAAGTTAGAAGAGTGGAACATTTCCTCAATTGTTCACCTTTCTGTATTTGTGACACCTGCAGTTCCATGAATGGGGAGGAAAAAAGCCTAGGAAGGCTGGGAAAAATGATGTTTGGGGTCCATGGCAGTATTTGTGTAGCCTGTGGGCACAGGTCTGTCCCAGAGGGAGAACACGTAGATATTCAAAACAGAACCTGAATTCCCATGCATGCTGTGAGTCCCAGGCACCACACAGCGCAGGGAGGTTTTGCAATACTGCCCCAAGCCCAGCAAGGTCACTGAGGACAAGGAACACATTTGGATTGAAACCTTCCCTGTGCTCACAAGGGCAGCCCTGACCCCACAGTGTGTGCACACAGAAACCTCTCCTGTGCTTCCCAATCCCAGCATTTCCAGGCACAGGTCTCCCCTGAACCCACCTGAGGCAGCTGCAAGCATCACCTGCTCCTCTGCAGGGCTGCTGGGACAGGTGAGGAGTGACCAGGTGCAGGAGATGCCAGGTCACCCGCAGAGCAGGATGTGGGGCAATCGTGGTGTGCAAACAGCTCTGCCAAGCCTCAAGAGTTATATTTGCTGTATGACTTACAAAAAAGTTTAAAGCGGAATTAATAAGCCAAAAGAGAGCTGTGAGGAGTTACGGGCATGAGTGGTTTTGTCTGATAGTTGATCATATTTCAGAGTCTGAAGAACCCAGATATAATCACAGCTTTTTACAGAAAAAAAATCACAAGAGAAACCATTAAAGAAACCTTTACATTCCCTTTTTAAGAAAATATATTTAAATTGCAGGCAATTGATTTGCCTTTTCAGTTCCCAGCAATCTTTCTATGAAAGTGGAAACAAAACAAAAGACAGAACTGAAAAAAAGACACAAGCAGGATGTAAACATGAGGAAAATAAGAGATCACCCCTTCTCCTGACACCCCTTACTCTTCATGACAATCCACTGGAAGTCCAGAGCAGTCTGGAACCTATTCTTGGGACAAATTGGCAGGACATGTTTTTAGATAAGCTGTCACACAGGATGAGAGAGAGCAGGGCAGGAGGAGCAGAGAGTGCTGTAATTACAGTGGGCAGGGCTCACACCAGAAGAGCAGCTCTGTGGCTTCCTCCAGGGCCCAACCAACCTTGCCATGCCAAACTACAGAGAAACTATGTGCATGTATGATGAGCACCAAAGTACAAAGAAAAATTATTAGAAGCAGAGGCAGGCATTAAACACTTCTCTTTACTTAACACAAGTCCCGATCGCAGCTGGCTGCTCAACAATGCCCCTTCCCTGGCAAGGGTTGCTCCTCACAGGAGAAATGCAGATTATAGGTGATTATGTCGGAAACAGGTAATGAGAAGGAAACAACAGTGCTGTGGGAAAGACAGAAGGAATTATATGCAGTTATGTGGAAGATCTTCAGAAAGATGTCTTTAAAAAAAATAAAAAAGAGGGGGGAAAAGCTACTGGCATTAACACTAATTGTTATAAATCTACTTAGACCACTCCATGTCCCATATAGTTGTGCTATACAATAAGTGTATTGGTCTACACTTGCCCTGTGTGCATACAGTCCCCAAAAACCTAAACTGATACAAACCAAACCATCTAAAATTAAGTTGCTTCTGTCTACTTCAATATGTATTTCCTTCATTAGACCAAATTTTGGTCTAGAATGCCAGAATACTGATAATAATCTTTCCTCAGAATACTGATTATCATCTTTCCTCAGCAATTCACCAGTTTTGCATAAGGTTAATTGGATTCAAAATTGTGCAATTTAAGCAGTCATCAGTGCATGCTCACGTAGGATATCACTACAATAACAGTAGCTGCCAACCACAGGTCACACCCAGCTTGTATAAACTCCAGCCAGGTCCAGTCCTGAGCCTTTCATTACTGGTGCTGGTGGAAGAGGATTTAGAATGTTCTTGCACACTTTTGTAACCGTAACCTGAGCTACACACAAGAGTGGAAAGAAGAAAGAATCCTTATGGCAGGTAAGTTCATGCAGCCTGATGGCTCCAGACATCCCTCTTCCAGTCCAGATGAGCAATATTTGCTGAGGAAACAGGATAAATTACATCTAGCTGCTCTCTCAGGAACTTTGCTTTTTTAGGTTAAGTGTATGTATTGTTTTTTCTACAAGAATTTATTTTCTTTTTCCTTTAATTATCATGGGTTTTGAACCTTTTTTTTTCTTCCAGTAGCAGAGAAAAGTAGCAAAAGAAAATATTTTCTGTTATATCAATTAGCTGCTCTATTCAGTGCTCTTGTAGCCACCTAATTAACTATTGGGTGGTGACTGGGGCATCAAACTGCTGCAGGGAAATCCCAGGCACTAAGATGAAATGAAGTCTGGCCTCAGCCAGGTCACTTGGTGGTCTCTGGACTCCCAAGAGGGGCTTTGCCAGCCAAGTGCTGCTTGTCTGTCTGGCACTGCACTCACTGTGCTCACTGTCCTGCTGACTGAAAAGATTTGAGTTAGACACATGGACCATGGAATACTCACACACAGACCCCACAGTTTAGCCTAAATGTGTTTTCCTGTTGGAGCTTCAGCTTTCAGTCAAAGGCAAAGAGACTCCTGTGTGCACCGTGGTCAGCATCTTCAGCAGGGACCACGAGGCTTTTCCTTCTGAGCATGCTCCCAATGTCTGTCCATTACAGGATGGACACCCAAACAAATTTTTGGACAATTCTACACTGACAGAATTATAGAAAATAAGTTTTCCTCACAGGTACTGAAAGAAGAAAAAGAAATTATAAGATTGAAATTGAAATTGTGAAGATTAAAACAAGGATAAATTTGAGATTCACATGGAAAAAAGACTGGCATCAAGCTTTGCTGTGCTCTTGCCCCATAAACAGAACTTTTCTTTCTGATCTCCTGCACATATCCTCTAGAAATGCCTGTGTAGCTATGAACTTTGCAAGGCAAATCAAACTATGGATGCAGTAAATTGTTAGAGCAAACCAGTGCTAGCCACTGCCTTCTTTATCTTTCCTACTTCTGCTCACTTCCCCTCTTCCTCTGTTGGACATCTTGTGGCATTCCACTCCGACAGTCTTTAGCAGCACTGTTTAGGTTCTTTAACATCAGAGCCTCACTAATATCAAGCCCAGTTGCCATTAAATCCTCTGTGCATGACATTTTTATTTACAAATGTGCAAAATGCTCTGAATTTCCTGCATCCCTGCACAGCTCACAACACGTGGTGCTCTCTGCCCCACAGAGCCTGGGCATTCAGGACACACATGGATAAAGTGCAGCAGGGCAAACTGACTCCTTTTCAAACCCTGCCTCCAAGTGCCCTTCACAAACACCTTTAAGTCACTCTTAAATTAAAGGACTTGATATTAGGAGTGATGCTTTCCATAGGTCCCTTTCAATTAAGCATGTTTCAGCCAGGAAAATGAAGTGATGATGCAAGCGACACGCTTTCCAGGCATTTCACATCATGTGACTCAAACATCACACTCCTGCCAAAGCAATTTCTGTCTCCAGGTGACACATTTGAAGCAAGACCCTTAACTGGAAACACTCACACATGCTTATGTACACAGACTACAGGAAAATCACTTGCTCCAGGCATTCACTGCCTGGAAATGCACATTTCTTCCAGAAAGCTGAAAAATGAGTATAATTATGCCTTTATCAAGCCTTCACACAATATAACTCCATGCTGCAGACACAGCACAAAACTGAAATCTCACCCTATTATTACAGTAGAACCCTGTGGATTCTCTCAGACATGAGGCCCTTTCTTGGTTCAGTGAAATGATGGAAATGTTGCTTACAGCACCATTATTCTGCACAGGGTTAACAAGCTCCAGTCAGAGCAGGAGGTTTTGTTCACCTGAAACTCATCTGGAATAGCATACTGGGAAAGGGCACTCTGCAAACACCTGTTTTCATAGGGAAATCTGCATTTTTTCTGCTTTGTTTGTTGTTTGGGAATTTTTTTAATTTATCAAGGAAAGAGAAAGCTTGAAGCTTTTGTAATCTGAGTTTCAGTGCCCCATTTTCATAATTGGGCAACCTATCATGATACAATTGAACAACCCATAGCACTGCCTCGAGATATGCCACTCCTCTGCTTGTAATCTTTTTCCAACAGAATGTGAAATAACACCCAGCTTCAAGCTACAAGGCTGTAAATTAATTTAGATACAAGATACGTGAGAAGATAACAAGCAAGTTCCACACTGAAGATACCAACCTCCTAGTCATCATCTGCCAGGCAGTGCTTCCAGAATCAGCCTTGCATTTTCTGATGGGAATTCTATCTGTAAATCTGGAAAACATTATGGAAACTAGATATCACCACAGAAAAAGAGCAGGAACACAAGGAATAGAACAGTGTCTTCAGACTTTAACAAAGTCTTACCTAATATAAAAATTTTGATTTCTTGTTTAAATCAAAGATGTATTATCTGAAATTTAGATTTTTGAATGTTTTGTCTCTTTCTGAAAGAACTCAACAGAAAAGGGTTCATCTTTTAGCTCTTTGTCTAACTCCCTGGCCTTTCTTCAATTTTTAATAACAATGGGTTTTCTTTTTTCCTATAGCACATAATGCCAGCTATATATAAATATAATAAAAATAGTACACTAGGCACAATGAAAAGATGTGCAAGTCTGAAGTGAAATGTTTTTTAATTAACATGTCTTGTATTTTTCTAGCCCTAAAAATAGGAAAAGTCAACTGGCAATCCAGACTAAATAAAGCTGCACACCACACCTCTGATTACAGCAGCACAGAAGTAATCTTGAGGAGAGGGCAGCCCTTCAACATCTCTCTGAACTTCAAAACAACAGTGCAATCTTGGGACAACTTCACCTTTATTGCAAGCACAGGTAATCTCCCCATGGCAGTCATCTCATATCCAGGTTATCCAAAATACTTGTGCCTTACAGGTCTACATGGCCCATTCTTGAAACATTAACTTTGTTCTGTCTCACTCAGGATTCCTTGTCCTTTTAGGCTTAGGAGCTCCCATTTTAAAGTTTGATGTACACCTTAAGGCAAGAGGCAGTTAATAATTAAAAGGAAGGCAGGAGCCATCCTCATTCCAAAGCCAAGGCTGTATCTGTGCTCCTAAGGATGTGCAGCACGGCACGTCACCCTCATTCTGGACCCCAAACATAACTCACCTCTCACAAACCACCACCCCCAGTTCATCCATTCCCTCTGGCAGGACCGTCTCCAGCAGAATCCCAGCAGACCAAGGCCATATTTACCCTCTCTGAGGAGAGTGCCAGTGGCTGGAGTGCAACCCAAGAGCCCAGTGAGCCCCGCTGCCTCAACTTCACCATCCTCAGCCCAGCTGATGCTGTCATCGGACGATACAAACTCCAGCTCCAGGTCCTTGCTGGGAACAAAGTCTCTTCCAAAGCCCTGGGCCAGTTTGTGCTACTCTTCAACCCCTGGTGTCCAGGTATGCTCTGATGTATCACATCCTTCAAATAACTCATTGTCTCAGCCAGGAAATCTGGGTGTCACTGTCAAGTCTGTCTGACAGTAACAGCTACAGAAAGGTGGTTTTTTTGCTTAACATCAAGTTTTTGTCCCTTCTTCAGTGTTGCATCTAAGACCCAGACTCCTGCTTGTAGGATGAGAAATCAAAATCAGTAAAAATTCCAAATATTCATTCTAGATTTTTTTCCTCTGATTCCCCCATGTACCAGTAAGACACTGTGCTTACTGAAGGGACAGGAACACATTCAGTTCTCCTGAAAGGAATTTCATGCTTATTTTACTCCCCCTCTAAATGGTTACAGAGATGTAGCAGAGAGTCGTAAGCCTGAATGCATGGCAGTCTCAGCTGATCCTTAAAATTGCTCTCTATTTGAGATTTTCAGTTACAGCAAAACAATTTCCTTCCAGCTATCATGTCTCATTCTGCTTGTAGATGATGATGTCTACATGGCTGATGAAGAGGAGCGGCAGGAATATGTTCTGAATGACAGTGGAATCATATTTCAGGGAGTGGAGAAAGATATTGAAGAAGAAGCTTGGAACTATGGACAGGTAAACAGCACCAAGTCTTGCAGAACTTTTAAAATAAGAGTAGTGGGTAAATAGGCTCTTGAGGAGAAAAAAATCCTTATCTCTCAGGATAAGAGTTCAATATTCCTCACTCACTTTGTATTTTCTTGCAGATATGTATCTCATTTATCATTACATTACAGACAGCAACATCAGCATCTTTCCCCCTGTGTGATGTGCTCATACAGAAATAACATAACAAAGCACAAGTTTAGTTTTCTTTTGCTGTTACAAAAACTGGTAAAACTGTCCTTGTTTTTTTGAACTTTGTAGAGAGCAAAGAATGCCACTGGGTATTGCAAAACCAGTGCATGGCCATCCTTGCCTGGCCACATCCACCCAGCCATTGGGGCATTCTCTGTGCCCAGGCAGTGTCTCGGTGACCCTAACCCACAATAATTATTTTTATGGGCTTCTTCCAGTTCAGATCACCCGATAAGAGGTGGAGGCAGCCCATGAGAATAAAATTTTCATAACAGACATGTATCTGAAGGGGCAGGGCAGGATGTGGGAGGGTGTGAGCCCTGCTGAGCCCAACCTGCAGTGGCCTGGTCTGTGCCACCAAACCACATAATGTCCTCGTGAATTCCAATGGCCACAGTCCCTCACTGTGCTCACAGACATCTTTAAAATACTGTGGAGAGTTGGCAGCTTAATGGTTATGTTTTCTTCTTGGCCTGATTTTCTTCAACACCATGAAAAACACCTCCATCCCCAACATCTTCCTCCCATGCTCGGAGAAGGAAACTAGATGGGGAGTTTATTTATTTATTTAGCCTTAACACACTGCTTGTTTTGATTGCAGTTTGAAGAAGACATCCTGGACATCTCTCTGGCTATTCTGGATCGGAGCCTGAACCATCGTGAGGACCCAGCTGTGGATGTGTCCCAGCGGAGCAGCCCTGTCTATGTCAGCAGGGTTGTCAGCGCCATGGTAAAGTGATCCAGCACCTGCAGCTGGAAATGCTCCTGCCTACATAGCCACAACCCACACTCACGCTTGAACATCAATTCCTCAATGTTTTATACGTGTGGCCAAGCAAAAAGTAGCTACAAAATAGGTAAAATGGAGATTTATCCTTCTTCCCAAAAGTTTCTTGACTGAAGGAACATTTCCAAGAACTTTTGAGGAACATCAAATCTCAGATGTTTTTTTCCTAACAGATTTCCATGCCATTATATCTTTTTACTAATTTGGAAAGCCTTTGTCTGTTCTGAAATCACTTGCTAAGTTTTTCAAATGCCAAGAGAAGTGCAAAGTATTTTGGAAAACCAGGCTCAGCTGCATTTAATGTCTTAATTTAGCATTTTTTACTTGAGGGATATTTGTTCAGTGAGGTTTTCACCATTGCCTGCAACAAATAGGTACAGCTTTTCAGCACACACCCATCCTCACAAACACATAAATGCACAACTAGGCAGCTGAAAAGTTTTCCATTTTATAAATAATAAATGCCTCACCACATCCCTTAGCTGAGATTCCTCCTTTATAGCTGTGATATTTTTCAGCCTTTTGGACAGCACTCACTTTAGGCATTCTCAGCTTCAACATAGAGTAAATAACCCTATTCAGATGTATAAAATTACTATAAATACAAATAATTAAGGAAAAAAAAAAAATAACTTACTGCATCCTATAGCATGACACTTGATACTTAAACTGGATGTGTAAATGTAACAGTGGATGTAACAAATATACACAGCCACATCTAACAGGTTTGGGCAAGCTGTAAGTACTGTCTGTGCATTTGGAACTAATGCACATTCAGAAAAAGACGGATTTCTCAAGGCTTCCATAAATCACTTGAGAATGTGAAGCAGCATGAATGCACAGTCTAGCAGAGTAATACAAGAGTGTGACCAATAGATGAAACAGAGAAAACATAAACAGGTGTCAGTCAGTACATTTGGGACCACTTGACTGAAAACAAGGCAGCTTTGAATCACCAGATTCTACAATCTGGTCGGGGTTTGGTCCAGTTGTGGCCTTTGAGCAGACAAAATTCTGCCTAAGATTCAAATATTCTGTCCCACTACCCAGTGGATGAGAACAGTGCTGCCTACAGAGGGTCACTTCTAACTATGTCCCTCTCTCTTCTCCTGTAAATACTTTAGTTCTCTCATGAGAAGGACTCTTTCAGGTGAACAGCAACGATGAGAAAGGAGTAGTGGAAGGGAAGTGGAGCGGGAAGTTCCGCTCAGGAACAAACCCCCTGCGCTGGAGCGGGAGCGTGAGCATCCTTCGCAAGTGGTACCGGGCCAGGTACCGACCCGTCTGCTACGGCCAGTGCTGGGTCTTTGCAGGAGTCACCTGCACAGGTAACGCAGGGGACACGTGGAAATGACACCACAGACAGCTCACCACCAGTTCTGCAGTCGGAACTTTGTGGCAATTCTGTTGAAGCTGTTTCAGTTTTGACAGGGAGAGTGAAGGATGTCTGCTCTCCGTGTATGAAGGGTTAATCCTTCAGTTTACAGGTTGTAATAACACGTGCCAGCTTTGTGAGTAACCAAACAAAACCAAAAGGCTTTCCAGGCTGGGCTGGTGAGAAGAGTAAGGTTTCCTGTTTCACAGCTAGGATTCAAAGAAAACCAGGACTCTTTTAAGTCCATCTCCTCACACTTTTTCTAGTATCTTACCTGCTGGTGACACCAGAGCAAGTCACAGTTCTGAGGTCCTGTAAAGGGAGCTGCAAGTCAGGAAAATCATTTCATCCTAGCAGTGTCCAGTAAGAGCTGCTTTGAGATACAAGAACCTCTTTGGGGAAAACACAAAGGAAAATTGAGACGTATATCTCCATAAGTGGTAAAAGAAACAAGGAACAAACAGAGGGAAAATGGGAGAGCAAACAGGATGAAGAATCAAAGATTAAAATGAATGGGTGAACCAAACTCTTTTTAAAAAGGACATGACAGCTAAGAATGTCATGTCAGTGGAAGTGTCTTTAAGTATTTTGCACAATGACTGTGACTTGCTGGAGGGAAATTTCTGAGGGCTTGTTTCACCACTGAAAACATACACTAAACTCTTTGATGGAGAAAAAACACTTTCTAAATGTCTGCAAAATAGGTTTACAAAGCTTTTATGGTATTCTGTATTGCAGTACTGAGGTGCTTGGGAATACCTACTCGTGTTATTACAAACTTCAACTCTGCCCATGACAAGAACCTAAATCTGAGTATTGATAAGTACATTGATGTGTCTGGAAACAACCTGCACTTGAGTGAAGACAGTGTGTGGTAAATATACACATTTATTTAATATTTCTTCCATTAAATTCCCCACTGGTGAAAATATCAAGAATCATGCTCCTGAAAAACCAGTCCAACCCCATTATCCCAGTGATGTAAAACTCCACGTCAGACCTTTGGCTTTTTGTTCAGGTATGTCCAGTATTGAATTATTGACTCTGAAATGAAGTATTTTCCTTTTAGCGTTCCTTTTTTATACCATCCCAACATTTCTCAGAGGTATAACATAAAAAGCTGGCAAAAAAAGGGGAAGGAGGTACTCATGTAAGGAGTACAGAAGCTGCTCTCTCCACAGAGGAGTTTTCATTCACTCAATTAGGATTATTTCCTGCATTGTACAAATCAGATATTCTGCATTCTGCTTCCCTTACAGGAATTTCCATGTCTGGAATGAAAGCTGGTTCATTAGAAGAGATCTTGGCTCTTTTTATGATGGATGGCAGGTTCTGGATGCAACGCCCCAGGAAAAAAGCAAAGGTGACACAGTTGTAAATATAAAAAATCTGTAGATAGGGTTACTCCTAAAGATTGCCACGGAAATTTCAGGACAATTCTCTTCTATATATTCCCTGTAGATGTAGCATTAATTTAGGTGCACAAGAAAAGCAGTACCCACATCCATCTCCAGCAGGGAACTTTTCTGTCAGCCTCTGGATTGCTGATCAGCATAACAATTCCTCCTTTTTAAATTTCAATTCTCTGCCTCCACAAAAGCCAGCACATCTTAAGTTCACTTATCTCACTCTTGCTTGTCTTAGCTCCTCACATCACACAGTCCCTTTCCTCATTGCCAGGTTTAACAAATTCAGTTTCCTGGTTCTT
>VRYO01000116.1:842040-866735 GCA_009812075.1 Sialia sialis | reverse complement strand
GACATTTCTCATGGCATCACCATCAGAAGCTTTAGCTCTCCGTACCAGCCTCCTCTGCAGCCCCACCTTTTGATAGAAAGTGCATGTGGAATCTCTGGACCTGCTGTTACCACATTACACAGACATGAAAACAGTGTACTTGACCCAAAGGTGTCTTTGGAGTGGCTGCCTCTCCCTCTTGCTGTCAGCATGAGGATTTGTGTTGTTTTTCCTCTCCCAAATGTGTCTTTGGAGTGGCTGCCTCTCCCTCCTGCTGTCAGCATGAGGATTTATGTTGCTCAACTTCTCCCTCTCTAATACAGGCATCTATCAGTGTGGTCCTGCCTCCACCAGAGCCATTAAAGAAGGGGATGTGAACCTGGATTATGACAGCCCATTTGTGTTTGCAGCAGTGAATGCTGACTGTGTTACTTGGATTCGCTACAGCAAGAAAAGAAAAGAGAGAGTTTATTCTGATACCAGGAAGATTGGAAAATTTATTAGCACCAAAGCAGTGGGCAGCAACTCCCGTGTGGATGTCACTGCTAATTACAAATATCCAGAAGGTAAATTCTTTATTACAGTAGTTCTGACGCTGATGATCAGATGTGAAAAGAATTAAGGCCTTTCTTGGACTGAGCACTGACCTAATTTCTTTACTTCTAGAGCCAAGTCATTGTGAATTATCAGTCTTAGGGCTCCTTATCTGCTGATATTGATTTAACTGAAACAACAGCCATTCTGGAAAGCTGTTTGGGGAAAATTTCTGCAAAAGGGTTTTTTCACCCTTCTCAGTTTCAGAGGAGATGGCAACTGCCCCACCATATGCAGAACTGAGCTCTCCCAGGATTACCTTTCTACTGCCCACAGCTTCTAAGAGGTGCCCATGAACAGCCACCTGGAGCTGATGGGAAGGTTTTACTTTCCAGCCTTCATGGCCATGTACACTCATTTGTTTTTGTGCCAAAATTCACATTAAGGTTAGACCTCACTTTCTCCTCTTGAGTATCTTTGCCCTTCTCAGCTTCCCTGAATTTCTGACATCAGCCATGGCTACACTGCATTACATCCAGTACATGCACGAGATCCTGACCATGGTATCTTCCAATGCAGGATCCTTGAAAGAAAGGCAGGTGTACAGGAAAGCACTGAAGCTGCTTGGGGTGAGAAGACCTGGAAAAAGAAGCAAAATTCCAAGGCCCAGAAGACGATTTTCAAGGGCGCAGCCTGCACAAACCCCCAGCATCTCAGGGAAGCTGCTCCTCGATGCATCTCCTGTGATTGGCCAGGACATCCTCCTTACCTTGACACTCAAAAACTTGATCTCAGATTTTAAGAACATAAAGGTTAAACTGAAGGCTTCAGCCATTCTCTACACCAGAAAACCCAAGGCAGAGATTTTGCAGTTGCATAGATCTATTAAACTTGGATCTGAAGAAGGTAATTTTGATTTTATTACAGCTTTTATTACTGGGCATACATAGTTTTGGGTTGTGTTCAGATCACATGGAAATAAAGAATGGCTCAAGAAGTGTGGGACCTGCAAACAGTTGGAAATCAAGACTATTCGGGAAAAAAACCCTACACATATTTGCTCTGTCTTAAGCATTTGCTCCTGGGCACTTGGAAAAAGGAGACTGAGCAGGGTGACCTTTTGTCTGACCCAGCACAGTTGGTGCTGTATTTATGACCTTTTTTTTGCTAAGAGAGAACAACTAAGAGACATACACTGGAGATCAGTGAGCTGCTAGCTCCCCATAAACAAAGCATAAAGCCAGATTAAAGGGGGAAAGACAAGCCTACAACTTTCCCAGCAGCACACCAGCAACCAGCAACTGCAGGAAGAGCTGTGAACCTGCAGAGTGGTCACTGCCTTTTCTCAGTACACTGAGATCCACTGCCTTCCTCACTGGCACAGAGATTGTGCAAGGCAGAGGCTGAACAGCTGCATCTGCAAGGGCATTTAAACCAACCCAACCCTCTGCCCTCTTTGCAAGGAAGGAGCAATAAATCCCAGCCTCAGATAAATGAAAAAAACACCAGCAGGTATTGCCACATCCATCCATCCTCAGATCTGTCTGGACACCAAACTGTACCTGATGATTTAGTGTTTTATGTAAATGTAAATAGAAGTCACCCATGAGCATCATTCCTGCCTGTTGGTGTCAACACTCACAAATGTGCAGCCCCAGGGTGATAAGAGTATTGCTCCTTAAAACACAGGTATCTTACAGATAGCTGCCACTCAGAAGGAATAAGAGAGGCAAATTTTGTTTCTGTTTCCATTCCAGTGAAAGAGATTTCTTTCAAGATATCCTATTCCCAGTACAAAAATTCTCTGATGGACGACAGGAAGATCCTAGTGACTGCTGTGTGCCAAATCAAACGGGGAGTCTCTCTCCTAGTTGAGAAGGATATTGTACTCCAGGATCCTTTTCTCACCATCAAGGTAAAAGCTATTTCCTCCTGTGACCCTTGAGAGATGTGCTGAGAACAGCAAGTAGAATTCCCACTCCATCTATTCCTATGGGAAGTGAAATCATGTCTGAGGGTGATTGGATCTTGTTGCTGTAGTAATAGGCCATATGATACAAATGAAATTAAATACACTAAAAGACCCCAAATCTTCCCATGGCATAGCTGTGTTGGGATATTCTTGCCAGTGCTTGCTAACGTGGCACTGATAAAGTTCTCAGGGTTACAACACTTACAAGGTAGGTTTACCTGAGGAGGGACAGGCAGAATACAGACAAAGAAATCTCATCCATATTTAGACCTCTCCTTTTGCTAGAAAAGCCTGATCAATATCTTTAATATTTAGGAAGACTGATTTTTACCAAAGACACCTTCACTGACCAGCTGATAATACCTGGGGCTGTGAGTCTCTCTATTACCAATATTCAAAGGAAGATCTTTAGCTGTATCACAATAAGCAACACTTCCCAAGTGATTAATTAGAACTGGAGGCTTTCTCTTTTTTCCACTCTTAACTGACTTTTGACAAATGCTGTACAATGAATAAAAAGCAGCTCTTAGCCTACAGGAAAGATCCTGCACTGTGTTTGCCCAGGGACAGCCCTGGCTTTGCGTGACTTATCACATCCACATAAACAAGCTGAACTGGTTTTTGGACAGCAGATTTAAATGCTGTATAACACACTGGGATCAAATGCTATCTGCTCATCTTACTGTAAATAACATAGAGGGAATATGGTAATGGGCAGAGTCTTTCAGGGCCTCCAGACTAGATTAGCTGTCCCAAACCAGCATACAAGAAAAGCAAGGTCACACACAGGAGTAAAAAGTGTGTTTTTTTGCAGGTCTGGCAATTTCTGAACACCAAGTTCTAGTGAGACTTTGTAAAAAGTCTCTGTGCTGTGCTATGCAAATAACAGAGTCAGTTTATGTAGGGCAGGTATCTGGATTAAATTACTTCAATGATTAAGTTTTAAGAAGAATTTATGTTTCTGTTGATTGAAACTTCCCTCTTATAAACATGGAGACAGTAATGGAGAAATGCAAATGGGCTGATGGACTTCTGGGTTATGTTAACTAATATTACATTATTTACAAATATACACCAGATACATCAATTCCACATTATCTCAGTCAAAATAAGGTAATGAATATGTTTACTTTCTAATTTGCATTCTTTTCCCTGAGACACCACAATTCACTTCTGTCTCACACCTGCCCATGTTCTCCAGTCCCAAACCTTTCATTTAGCCTAGTTAATGCTAATTTAAGGTGCCTGCAGTAGTTAACCATATGTGCCAATATTTGCATTCTCATTCTGTTCCCACGCTGATGAGTATCACACAGTGTTATACATGAAACCATGAACTAGTTAAAAAAGGGACTAAGTGGTAAATTCTACAGCAGTTTGCTGATTCTTAGCCACACTGGCTCGCTCAAGGCTGACCTCTGTTCTGCATGTACATGAACTAATTCCTGCTCCTTCCTGCCCAGCTGATCCAGGCTCAGTGGTTTGCAATGGGAATGGAAGGAGAACAGCATTAGGAAAACACGAGACTGATGCTGGAATGTTTCCTCTCTGCAGGTCCTTGGTCCAGCTGTGGTACACAAACCTGTCAATGTGGAGGTGACATTTACCAACCCTCTGTCTGATGAGGTGACAGACTGTGTCCTGAGAGCTGAAGGCAGTGGCCTGCTCAAAGAGCAGCTCCGAATCCAGTACGTAAACGCTTCTGGCTGGTAACTTGTTCCCAGTGGGATTTTTAGAAAGGTTCTATCAATCTTAGGACTTTTATTTACACCAACCTTGGACAAAATGCCACCATGTCAGTACTCTTCATACAGCAGATGGAGTTTTTTGCACCTCTTTTGCCAAGATTTGAATTATAGAATGCTCAGAGAGAGGGGAGATGGCATACAGATTTAAATGTGGGTGCTCAGAAGAACATACCGCAAGAATTTTTCAGCTGCTTTAACTCACAAAAGTATTCTGTCTTTTAGTGTGGAAAGAATGGCCCCCATGGAGACTTCAACAGTGGAATTTGAAATCATTCCCTACAGGAGTGGCACCAGGCAGCTTCAGGTGGACTTGGTTTGCACCCACTTTTCAGACATTAAGGGATTTGTGATGCTTCATGTGGCACCTGCTCAGTGATATAACCTGTACAACAGTTCAGTTTGGCCTGTTTATGAGGCTGTGTTCATGCATTCTTATGACGGGAAGCACAGAAATGCACATTACTCAGCCAAAATAAAGTGATGTAATATGAAGGGAAACTAATAAAAAGGTTCCACAGACTACACTGTAAAGACAGTGTCACCTTTCTCATTCTCTAGCCTGTTTTATGGGCCTTCACACATACAATTACTAGTGGGAATAATTATATAATTTAACTTGAGAGAGAGGATCAAGTGTGATGGTTTGCAGCATTAGGGCCTGTAGCAGTAATAGCAGCTGGATTTCCAAGGAGCATTATTTAAAATCACTGGTTTTATAAGCTTCATGGAATGCAATTTAATTATCACAGAATAATAAAATGGTCTGAGCTGGACGGAGTCTTAGAGCTCATCTTATTTCAGCTGTCATGGTCAGGGACACCTTCCACTACCCCAGGTTGCTCAGAGCCCCATCCAGCCTGGCCTCGGACACTTGTAGGGATGGGGCAGCCACAGCTTCTCTGGGCAACTCTGCCAGAGCTTCACCACCCTCACAGGGAAGATTTTCTTCCTAATATCCAATCTAAACCTACCCTCCTCCAGCTTAAGGCCAGTCCCTTGTGTCCAATCTCTCTATAACCTTGTGAAAAGTCCCTCTCCAGCCTGCTTGAAAGCCCTTTTAGGCACTGGAAGGGGCTATAAGGTGTCCCTGAAACCTCCTTTTCTCCAGGCTTATGTCCACTACAAATGTTTTATTCACTAATAGCCAAAGTGCTATCCAAATAGCTGATATAATTCTAGAATTAAAATTATCATTTAATCTTATTGCTAGAAGGAAAATACAGCAATAAGATATGGCAGTGCTACAACAGAACTTCCATCTTATGATTGGAAAAATGAGAAGCTACAAAAAGTACAAAAGCAGAAAAGAAGGACATCAGAAAGACGTATGAAAATTCCCAAGTAACAGTCACCCATCCTCATCCCACAAAGCTGCTTAAAGCAGATCATCATTCATGAGGGAGCCATTGTGCCACCCATATCTAAATCCTAATGTGTCCATTCACTTCTTGCAAAGTTAATAAGCCAACATAGCAAAGATCTGATTGTTCCTAAGAGACAACTGCACTTTTTCCTCCTGACAATCAGTACTGTCCAGCTTCCCCCAGGAAGAATGTCCCATGCACACAAACTGACCCTGTGACACAGATTAAACTGAGGACTCATTTAAATATTTCTTTGATTTAAAGCCAACAAAATCTTGAAAACATGTAAAGTCCTATTTTATTACATCCATTACAATATTTTGCCACCCACACATATACTTAGAGTGGATGTGGAAGCTTGGTAAAACTAGTCAGCCCAGAGAGACTGGAATGAAGGTTGAAAAGGACACACACACATACACACAGGAATTCAGATTTCTGCAGGCAAAAAGAGGGGAATAGGTAGCTTTGTAACTATCAATTAAGTCTTGCAGGATCTTGGAGAGTCAGGGTACACAATCCTCCACTAGCCTCAGAAAAAGCCTTGAGGTAGTGATGATATTTCAGAAAATCTCATTAAATCTTACAACAATGCAGACTGACATTACTTTTAACACACAGTACACCCAAAACATTCAAATTCCCCCTGTATTCCTTCTTAAATACAATCCAGGCAATTATTTCAGGCAGTGTTTGTCGCACGAGCTTGGAATGAGCTCATCCCAATTAACTACCTGTAAAGGAAGGCTGCAGTTCAAAGGGAAAGCAGCACTGTAGAGCCCATGCCAAATCCCAAGCTTTACAACACTGGCTGGGTTTTCACAGTGTCAGCATTTTCACCTGCTCTCAGCCACCACACCCAGCTCAGTTTGAGTGTGAAAATGCACATCTGGCCAGTGCCATGCTGGAGAAACACATTCTTCCTGCATGAGACATGAGACAACTGTTCAATCAGGCTAATGATTGTTACAGAGAAAAACATGTCAGTGCCCGAGGAAGGATTTAAATTGCTTTTGTCAAACCTACAATCTTTACACAGCCCTTGGTCAGAAGGCAGTGGGAGTCGGTGGAGTAAAATATGGCTAATTGTATTAATCAGTATTTTTCTTTATAAATATGCAGTTTAAATAAGAGCATGCCCAAGAGGCTGACCCAGCCAGCCTTCATTCCAGTCTGATCACTCCAAAAAAATAATCCAATGAATACTCACTGATATGACACATTCATACCATGAATTGATCTTGAAACACACTGAAATCGGCCACTGGGTGCTGAATGCTTCTCCCCATCATTCTGTTCTTCTAAGTTTCTGGATTCAGATTTAAAAAAATAAAATCAATCAGAAATGTATTGCCAAAGTTGCTGGTTTCAAATCACGTTGTTCTGCCACCAAAGCCTCACTGCTTTACCTCTTGGTCTGCCACTCTCCTGTACTGAATGGGGAGGGCACTGCCCACTATAAAAGACAAAACCAAAGGCACAATGTAAGCATTTCTTGTTGCTCTAAAGCAAAAAGAAATTCCTCTCAAAATGAAAATTCCTGTCTAATTCATGAGTATGCCACGCCAAAGCTAGGAATGGAGACACAGTAAAAGGGTTTATATAATTTTTGATCACTACATTCAGAGATAGACACACTTATTAAAGATGCCCACAAAACAGTTTAAGCTTCTATTTTTAAAGGTAATAAAGTTTTTAATGGATTTATGTTTGGATCTGTAAAGCAAGTATCTCTGCACTCTATAAGATAATAAAGTAAGGCAGGATGGACACTTTCAAGGATCTTATGGATTACTTTTCCTCAAGATTTCTAGGAGCATGCCAGGGATGTAGTGGATAGAGAAGTGACAAAACCAGATAAGTTTAACAAAGGCAAGTGCTAGATTCTGCTTCTGGGACAGGGCAGCCCTGGATGTAGGGACAGGGGGCCCCTTCTCACCAGATGGAATGCCAGTACAAACACTTGAGCACTACATGCAGAAGTCTCTTTTGTCTGTTAACCTTCTTCATGGGCTTTTTTTAGCCCATTTCTATGTCATGAAAGATATAAAGGAATGATAAGTAGGTGTCTTTTCAGAATTGAAGTGCATCTTATGCAAGAAATCCTACTTGTAGTTGCCAATTTGACCAAGAGATGGTACTGAGTGTATACACAGTCATTACAAGGCAGTGATGATGGGATAAATACCTCCTTGTATCTAAACCACTCTCATTTAGAGGTTCAAAACTCATACACATCCTGCAAAGGTGTATTTAAGAACATTGATCGTGTAATGATCACAATCACTTTGTTTACAATTTGCTTAGACTGAAAGAGCACAAATCAGCCATCACATACTGTGTTTAGCTTGTAATGTAAGAAACAAGCTCACGACAAATACAAAAATAACATATAATTGACATTGAAAAATGTATGCTGACAATAAATACAGAATTCTCTGGAAGATTTCCCCAATGTTCTTATACTTAGTGTTCCCAATTTCTACAAATCTGGTGGCCTCCAGGCTTTGTAATAAAAGTCAGAGCAGTCAACGCTCACGTAAGGCAGGAGCGTGCCCTTGCCACAAAGAATGGAACAATATCCTGGGGTGCCTTAGGTAAAGAACTGCCAGCAGCTCAGGGGAGGTGATTCCTGCCTTTCTGCAGCACTGCTGAGGCTACACCTGGAGTGCTGTGACCAGAGCTGGGCTCATCACTGCAACAGATGAACATCAGCTCTTGGGGACCCTGCCAGAGCAGGAGCTTGGACAGGATGACCTCTGAGGCCCCTGCCAACCTCAGCCACTCTGCAATTATTCTGTGAAAGTGAATCTATACAATTAAGGCTATGCTGGAAAAACCTAAAACTCAAGAGAGTTTTTTTTTTTTTTTTTTTAGCTTAAATGCATATAAGCAAACAATTGTGAAGTCTAATACAGAAATACAAAGAAAACCACCAGTCTCACTGGACTGTATTATGTAGCCAACTTCTCAAATTATTATTGAGTTTGTTGGAGATCATAGGTTTCTGCAAAACTATTGATGACCCACTCCACAGTGAAAGATGTTCATTTCTGTTACATATTTCCTGTCTTTTGGCCAATTATTATCAATCCAGTGGCATTGCTTTTATATTACAGCAACTTTAGGAATGTCCAAGTTTCCAGTGCAATATTTTTAAATAATGTGCATTAAGCTACATAAATTTAGTTGTTTCTTTTAACATTTTTTAAATCTTTTTTTTAAACATTCTTTTCTCATTTTTAAGTGGTGTCACTTTTCTGAATTAGGCACGAGAGCAGTGGATGTACTGACTATATTTTTTAACTCCTTGAAGGGTTTAGGATCTAAGTAGCTTAGGGTCATTGTGGGAGAGCATCTCTCCAACACTTACATTGTTTAGAGCCTTATTAAGATTTTCATTTCCTGCTCTGGGATCCTCAGTGCACAGCTCCTTGAAGAAATTGTCTCTGGCTGTCTCTAAATGCTTCACATCCTGCTGTGGAACTTCACCTCATCTGGCCTGTCTTCAGTGTGGTCTGAGAGATAAAAGAGTGCCCAACATCTGCACACCAGATAAGCTGGAAAGATGGCAACACCACGTCCCACCCTGTACAAAGAGACCAAGCAAACAACTTTGCAAGAGGACAGTTTTTAAGACAGCTGGAGGAAGGAGCCACTGCCCACCAGAGCAAGCAGAAGCTGAATATTTTCATGGTACCCAGAACCAGCCATGGGCCAAGGTAAGCAAAAATAATTTTTGTTAGTTCCAAGTATTTGCCAGCTGTGTGTGAAAGAACAACTCTTGCTCTAAGAGCATGAGGCTTGTGGAAGAGCTGAGCTGGAAGTGCTCTAAAGGCTTAGGGAGCTCAGTTTGCATGGCAGACTGCACAAAAGGCAGAGCAATCAAAAGCTGATATTGATGTCTGAGAGGAGTCTGAGAAGCAGCAAGAAGCAGCTAAGGCAGACAGGTGAGAGTTTGGAAGCAAAGGTAAGTGAATCCTTAGCATAGGGAATGGGGGGTTGAAAGGAATTAAGGAGATTACACAGCTGAAACAAAGAGATGAAAGTGTTTGAGCCCCTGGAGCAGAGAAACAGTCCAGGTTCCAGGAAACCTTAAAGAAAATTACAGTAAGATCCATGAAAAGTCATATAATGGAGTGGGAGCCAGGCACCACAGCACTCACTATTCCACAAGACAGACAGAACAGATATCTTCATCACAGAGAGGAAAACAGATGAGGTCAGAGCTGGCTCCATAAGGTCTGAACTGGTGCAGGGCTTTGAACTACAACAGCCATAATGGGATTTAAAATATGGACCAGAATCATTCACTGAAAATATCACTTGGAAAAAAAATTATATGGGGAAAAGAGAAACAAAGCACACAATCCAATAAGAATCCTCAACAAACACAGAAGGGACAGCCACAATAGGAGAAGGTATCAATGCAAAGGACAAGACAGGAAAGACAGCAGGAGAGAGCAGACCAGTGAAATCTGCAAAGAGAGCAGTTGTGATGCTTTAGCACAGGAGCAATCAGTTTAGATAGCAGAGAAATGCTCTACAGATTTTAATTTTTTTAGCTGCAACAGAGCGAGGAGTATGGGTCAGCAAGAGGAGGTAGATGACAGCATGTGTCACATAAGGGGCAGTAGTTACAACCCACAGGGCCAAGAACCTTAGTGATGAGCAGCAAGCCAAAGAGATAAACAAGGTCAGGATGACTCCAAGGCTGAGATAAAACGGGAGTAACTGAGTGCTTGAAATTGTGACAATTTTTTGCTGTCTTCTGGTGCTGGACAGAAGCATGCATGATGTGTACAAGCCCATGCAGGAGACAGGAGGAGAAAGAGAAGGATCTTTCCTGTCTTCTGCATCTCTGGGTATGGCATTGTTATGTGGTACAAAGTAGAAAAACTGGTATTTGATCCAATTGTGCACTTGAACCAACAGCAAAGTTTGCACCAGTGCACTTAGTGATGTCAGGTATAAGCAAAGGCAGCTCAACAGTCACTAAACACCAGCACAGCCAAGTTCACAGTGAAGGTCTCTACCATTACTGCATAGAAAGTCTCATAGGCAGAGGGAGAATGTCTGAGTGGAGAAACGCATAATCAGCTGTTTGTGTGTCCCAGAATGTGGATCAGGGCCTGGCTGCAGGCAGCTCACTGCCCCAAACTCATTCTGTATCTTCTCACACTACAGGTCTGAGCATCCAAAAATGTGATTTCATGATCCCAGAGAACAACAAAAATCACCACACAGAAGAAATCAGCACTGGAAGGCTCATAGTGAGGCGGGGACAGCCATTCACCATCACTGTGAGTTTCTCAGCTCCAGTACACAAATACCTGCAGCAGATGAAGAAGACCTTCCTCATTGTACAGACAGGTAGTGCCATTACAAACCTACCAGAGCTCTGCTCCTCCACACACCTGAAGAACAGAGCTGGGGGCAAAAGCCATCTCCAGGGCTGGGCAGAGGTGCCCAGGGTCACAACCAGATCCCTTCCAGAAGAGACACTGCAGCACAATAACCAGTACAGGTTCACTATTCCATGATTTCAAAATACTCATGGGATCTCTTCTGGTTTTTGGGGTTAAGAATGTTCAAACCTAGCTGGCCTGTCACCGATTTTTCTGTTAAGAGTGTTTGCTAGTGAGACCCCTGAGAAGGGCAGCAGCTTTCAGCCCCAGCTTGTTTTACCACATTGTGAGCACTGAGCTGTGATTTTTGTGACAAGACACTAAATTCCAGGAACAGCAGGTCCGCACCATTCTGGCCATTCCTGGTTTCTACAGATCTATGGAAAGCACACGTCATTTTCATACATGGATGCCTGAGTGCAATACTGACCTAAGCAATGTTCAGTAGGCATTAAGCTGCTAAAGTCATGACCCTCCCACAAGGAGAGCTATGGCTCCAGAGATAGACGAGGTCCCTGCAGTCTGCACAGGGGAGGAATAAACACAATGCTTGGAATAAACACAACCAGATTTCTTTGTCTGCAGGACCACATTCTTCCAGAGCAGATGAAATCCAGACTGAATTTCCCATCTCCAGCCTGGGAGACCAGAAGCAGTGGAGTGCAGCAGTGGAGGAGCAGGACCCAGACTCCTGGACCCTGTGTTTGAACAGCCCTGCCAATGCCCCCATTGGGCACTACACCCTGCTTTTACGTGCCTCCAAATCCACTCAATTCCTGGGCAGCTTCACCCTCCTCTTTAATCCCTGGTGCCGAGGTAGGTGGTCAGAAGCAGAAAAGCAGGCTGGGATCAGTCACTTCACACAAACAACTTTGGAGCTGTGGCACTGCCTCCACAGAGGGAGGCTGGGGCTGACTCACCCAGTGCTCCTTCCACCCCTGCCCTGCTCCTCACAGCACCTCAGGAGAGAGGTAGGGGCTCATAAAGCCCAGAGTTTCCAGCCTTAGCAATTCTGTCTCTTGCCTGGAGTACTCTGCTGCAACAGCCCTTCTGCTAAGGGAAAAATGTTTGATCAAGTGTTTCTTATAATAGAGATTTTAGGATGAGTCAAGATTGTAATTGGTCTGGTTAAGGCCACTGTATCATTCTTAGTATTAGAATTTATCAGCCAGGAGAGTAGAAGAGCCAGTGAGTGCAACAGCCTGGGTCCAGAGGAACTTTTTGGACAAGGAAACGGAGATGACAATGAAATTTTTCTTGCCTGTCTGATTCACAATCTGTAGTATTTTTCACGGCAGAATGCCAGGGACTGTTAAAGCACAGTGGAATCTGCTGATGCATGAGAGATGCAAGTGCACCTAAGACCAGGAATGCTTTCTTCCTGATGGTTTTTTTTCCTCTAATCTAGATGATGTGGTGTTCTTGGGTAATGAGGCACAGCGGCAGGAGTACATTTTAAACCAAGATGGCATCATCTACCAGGGGGCTGAAAATGCAATCCTAGCCCAACCCTGGGAATTCAGTCAGGTAAGCTAGAGGTTCAACATGTCTGTGCTCTCTTCCAACCACCAGCAGAGGAAAGGTGAATATATATAGTGTGTACAGGATGCTCTGTTGGAAGAGTTCTATCCATCTCCATGTTCTCTGCTCCTACTACCTCCTGTGCAGGTGAACAGAGACCTGTGTATGAAGTCCTATAACCCAGTAGATGTAATTTTAGCTTCCTTCCCAAGCCATCCTGGAATGCATTCATCTGTATTTGAGCTTTGTGCGCCTTCCTTTCATCAACAAGTATAAAAGCATTTAACAGAGCTCAATAATACTGTCTCTATATAACAGGTAAAGTGAGGACAAGAAGATTTTTTTCTGTTTGTCTAAGGCCATGTGACACACCCAGCAATTAGAATGGGATTCTATTTCACTTTAGTGCCAGCAGATCATAAAAGTTCCTCTGAGCCAGCCTAGAGATTGCTCCAGAAAAGCATTGATTTTCCCTACCTGAAACCATCAGCAGAAAGGGAGAAACAATCTGCACAGTGACAAACCCTTGTAGGGACTGAAGAGAACAAAAGTTCATGGAGAATTTCTTGAAATGGTGTGGTTTTGTTTCAGTTTGAGGAGGATATGGTTGACATCTGCTTCATATTGCTGGCTCGAGGGGAGCAGTTGCAAAGAGAAAAGGATCCTGCCCAGCGCAAAAACCCCGTCCACGTCTGCCGAACAGTTGCTGCCATGGTAAGGAGGGCAGAGAGCAGCCCTGACTCGAGCAGGGGGCACCTTCTCAACCCTAGGTGAGGCCAAACCACTGACCAAAGAGGAAGGCTGTTCCAAACAACACCTCCTGCCCATCTCCAGCCTGCCCTGATACTCCCTCAGCAGAGAAGTAGTGTTGCAGGAGGTTCTTAGCAGCGAGAGTGCACTCACTGAATAAATCTCAGAGGAGACTGCTGCACCTGTTCTGCTCAGCCATGACCTTCAGGCTTTGCACAAAAAAAGTCCTCTTGCTTTCATTTGATTTGGGAGTAGCCTCCACAAACAGGATCAGGTGGACCTACCAAAGAGAGGCAATTCTTTAATACATCTTTCTCTCTTCCTTCTCTGCAGCTGAACTGCAATGAGTTTAGAATCCTGATGGAATGTGAGCCTGGGCAACACGATAATGGGACACCCCCTTCCAAGTGGCTGGGAAGCAGCCCCATCCTCCAGCAGTGGATTGCATCAAAATTCCAGTCTGTCCGCTATGGGAGGTGCTGGGTGTTTGCTGCAGTCCTGTGTTCAGGTACAGTGCTGCTATAACCTTTACTCTTTAGCTGAGAGGCAGATCTTTCATTCCCTCACCAACTCTTAGCATCACTGCCTTCCAGATAAGAGTATCAGTACATCCATTCACTGAATGCACCTATGACATCTTATTTCCTGAGGGAGCAATGCCTCTTGCAAAGTGCAAACAGCAGACCTGGTGCCATTCCTAACAGAATTCCTAGCACCACAAGAGGCTCTACATCTATCAGCAGAGGGCAGGATGCACAAGTGATTCACAGCTCTCTCCTCTGCACAGTTCTGAGGTGCCTGGGAATTCCTACCAGGGTGGTCACTGGCTTTACGTGGGCTCACAACACCAAGAGCAGCCTGAGTGTGGATGAGTATTACGATGAAGATGGGACTCTGCTTACACAGGACAAGAGTGCTCGTGTCTGGTAAGAACGTGTGGCAGGGCCCAAGCAAGAATTTGAGACAATACTTGAATGTGGGATATTAAACACAGGGGAAAGGAAAGAGGTAATGCAGCTGCAAGGAGGTGATAAGAGACAGCTCAGCTGAGATCCTGTCTACAAGAGCTATTCTTGATAAACTGCTGCAACCCAAACTCAAGAGTGCCCTATTTCTAGAGCCCACAAAGGAAGAATGATAGCCCAGTCCAGCTGAAGAAACTCCACTTGTTTCTCCACACAGAACTCTGCTCTTCTCAATATGAACTGAAAACTGAACTCTTTCAAGGGAGCATTAACTGGCTGTGGTTTGGCAAAAGCTTTACTGTACCTCAGGACTCAGTCCCTTGATAAAAGCTCATGCTGTTGCCTCTTGCAGGACCTTCCATGTCTGGAATGAATGCTGGATGGCTCGGACAGACTTGCTACCACAGTACAGCGGGTGGCAGGCACTGGATGCCACCTGTCAGGAAAAAGCCAAAGGTAAGATGTCAGAGATGGGCTTGAGCAAGAGCAGGGGGATGAGAAGCAGAGGGCAAACAAAGCTGTTCAGTATTCCTCCTTTGCCATCTTCCAGTGGAAGGATGCAAAAGGACAGGAACTCACTCACCCTGTTGACTACTCAGGTTTGGTTTGTGCAGCTCATGTAGCTCTAAGAGCTCTATCACTGCTTCCTAATGGCCTCCAAAATTAGATGCTTCACCAGTATGGGTCTAAACTAGGAATGGGTTTAGTTGGGAAAGCATGTGAATCTTAACCGGACCACATTTTCTCTCCAGATCAATCCTTCTGTGGGCCAGCCCCTGTTCATGCCATCAAGGAAGGGGACACCCAAGTTGATTATGATGTCTGCTACTTCTTTGCTGCCATCAATGCCAAGTGTCATGTCTGGATACACAAGGCAGATGACACCCTCAAGCCAGCTTTTGGTGGCACAAAATACACTGGTAACAACATCAGCACCAAGAGTGTTGGCAGTGAACGCTGTGAGGACATCACACAAAACTACAAGTATCCTGAAGGTAAGGGGCAGGCATGGGGCTGAACACATTCCTTGTCACTATTACAAGTGAGGAGTAAAAGACTAGAGCAGAGCCAAATCAGAGCACCAGGGTCATCCACTTCTCACTACTTGCCCTTCTTCAGTGGCACTAGAATACCTAATTCTCCCTGTCTACAGAGCCAAAGCAGAGGTCATCATCCAAACTTCATCCTGCTTAATGGCATTAAGGTCTCTGGAAGACCAGGTGTTTGTTCACTTTCATGTCTGGAATACCTTTCCTGTTTCCTGTACATCCACCTCCCATTACCTCTGTAATATAAATACGGATAGATGTATTTCAGACTCCAGCTTTCTGAAAAGGACTGTTGTGTTCTCAGATACTGCCTAAGTGTCTATCTCAACAAGTAGCTCCCCCTTCAGAATCTGAGTGCTGTTTTCCTGGCCCAACAACACCATTTTTACATGTGGCTTGTTGTCTCCACGGCTGCAGGAGACAAGTGCAACTTCTCTGCATATGAGCACATGGAATTGTGCCTTAGCTACAGCAACAAAATGCAGCTACCTCCTCTACTCTGAGAGATGTTAGCAGCAGGGTGTTTTAAAAACTATGTTTTAACTATTCCCACGTAGAAACGTAGAATCCATCAGGCACCTCCAGTGAACATCCTGACAGCTGAAGCTGTCAAACTGATCCAATCAGAAGCACAAAAGGGTATCTCTCAATGCTCTTAGAAACAGTTACCAGAATAAATCAATGCCATTTTTCTGCTGCTTCTCACTAGTAAAGAAAGTAAAGAGTACCAAAGTATTCACTTCTTTTTTCTTGTGACAGGTTCTCTCCAGGAAAAAAATGTACTTGACAAAGCCTACAGAAATATGAAGGAACTTGAGATAACCAGCAGCAGCTGCACAGAGTTCATCTCCATTCCTACTGCTCTGGAAGAGCCAGTCAACATTTCCATCTACCTTCTGTCAAGTAGTTCTTTGCAACTGGGACAAGATATGACACTTTCCACTGAAGTGTCTAATCACAGTGGTAGAGAAAAGACTACTCATCTGGTACTTGGGATCCAGGCTCTGCACTATAATGGTGTGCCCATTGCCCAGCTTTGGAAGGAAGAGTTTCATTTTAACCTCCAAAGCGATTCAGGTAAGGACTCTGAGTGCACAGCCAGAAAAGTCCTTTAGTGCTCTCATTTCAGAACAATCATCCTAGCCCTGGGTTTACAAAAGGTTGGCTGAATAATTGATTCTAGGTAATTTCCCAGAGAGATTGTGGAGTCTCCCTAATTGGAGATATTCCAGAACTGACTGGACACAATCCTGTGCCATGTGCCCTGGGATGACTCTGCTTGGGCAGAGAGGCAGAACCAGATGATCCACGACTGTCCATTCCAACCTCACCCATTCTGTGAAAAAAAACCCACGTGGGAAACATCACCTTAGAGATTTTCAATCTTCAAATCCACTTGGGGTTACTCAAGCATTTAATTGCTGCAGCTTTTAGTACAATATTTGGCACTGAATACTTCTAGGTGTCATGCAGGAAAAGACCAGACTGCACTCATCATCACTTATTTCACCACTCTGTTCCAGTCAATAAGCTGCAGGTCTCTGTGCCTTACACATGGTTTGGAAAAGAGCTGGGAGAGAACCACCTGCTCAGGCTGATTGCTGTGCTGAGAGACGAGGACTCCTCCTATGTGTACCTGGCACAGGAAGAAATCAGCATTTGTGACTCCCCTCTCACCATTGAGGTAAGACTGGGCTGTCATTCTGCCACTGCAGCAGGGAGAAAACAGCTTTCATAGTCATAAGCAGAAAAACAGTTCTGCTGCGTTCAAGGGCTCTCTGAGAAACCAGAGCAGAAGAAATAAAGCTGAACTTGCCTCTTTTATCAAATGGCAGCTCAGACACCCAAAAATTACACATCTCCCTTCAATCGTAGAAGAAAAGGTATTCTCCTCTCGGTTTCAGCTCGTTTGCTTCTTTCAACAGTTCCCAGAAAACATGGTCCAGTATGAGCCAAGCACAGCAAAGATCAGCCTCCAGAACCCCCTCCTGGAACCCCTGGAGCAATGTGTGATAGCAGTCGCAGGGCGAGGGCTCATTCATAGACAAAGGAATTACAGGTAAGTGCAAGAACAGCAAATGGAAAAAGAGACACAATACAAGCAAGAGAAGCCCTTGCACAGGAAAGACTACCCCCAAAAATAACCAGGCAACAACATGGCAGGAAGATATCCCTACAGCATGAAAGCCCCAGGCATCCCATCCTTTATTTACAGATACTGTAGATGATTTTCACACTGAAAAGGAGAAAAGCCAGCTAAGAGAACTTTCAACAGATGTGTAACACAAGTTGAAGCCAATATGGCATCTGTGAAAATTTCAACATCAAAGGCATAGACAGCAAAAGAAAAAGGATAACCAGAAAAATGCCACAAGGCTTAGTCAGAAATACGACAAAGTTAGAGGTCACTGAAATGAGCTGTGAAATTTAGAAATTATTTGCTGTTGAGAAATCAATTGCTTTTTAGTGAGCAGCTTGAACATCCTTGAGTAAAACTGTACTGTTTATGACATCTTTCCATCCATTACTCACTGTAAACAATAAAGACAGTGGTGTCTTCCTCTTCTCTACTGAAGAACAGGGCAAATGTGACTTAGCCAAGAGTGACCAAAGGGACATGCTCCCCTTCACATGACAAACACCCCACATTTGTCTCAAGAAGCTGCATTAGGACAAAGTCCCCTTAGATGTCTCCACAGAGAGTTTCAATTCTCCTGACTCCCTCCCAAACTAGTTAGATGACAATTTCACTGTGGTAGTTTAAGTAACTGCCAGCTTTCTTCTATTTCTTCTTTTTTTCTTTCCCTCTTTTTGGCACCACATTCCTGCTTAGTAAATGCATATCCTAGACCCAGGAAACTAAACACATGAAGAGAGGTGATTCCTGTATAATCCTTTCTCTCATTTCAGGCTGGGCTCTGTGCAAGCTAAAAGCACTCAAGAGATGCAAATTCCATTCACCCCCACCCAAGCAGGGTCCAGAAGACTCACTGCACGTCTTACCTGCCTCCACCTCCAGAACCTGAAGAGCTACAGAACTGTCAACATTGCAGCTGCCTGAGGCCCAACTCAGAACAGGTTCCTGCTGTCCTGCTTACAAAAGAGTGGCCTGAGCATAGATGTTAACAGTTTAATAAAAGTTATATTTAAACCATGTCCAATTTTGATTTTTGCACAAACTCAACTCTCTCCCATCTGCCACTATGTCCCCTCTCCAGTTTCAGAAGCTGAACCTCACTGTGACAAAGATGGGCTGAATATTCAAGAAGATGCTGCAGTTCTCACAGCTATGCTGAGCCCACCAGTGCTTAGTCTTCTGCCCTGCCTGTGACAAAGTAAAGGGTATCCAGGAACTTTGAAGTGATGACAGATGTAGCATGTCTCTAGGGATATACGGGAATATTTCCCCCTATAGATCCTTGACATTGGTAAAGTAGCAAATAATATTTGCAGCTGCTTTCTGAGAAAATAAAAAAGAGAAAGCTCATTCACTGCTCTCTACAGTTAGACAGGAAATAGCAGCAGTGCAGCCCATTTTATAATTATTCACTGGGCTGCTTGCAAAAGAAGCAAGAGTCTTTAATTCTGTATATATCCTTTGCCCTCTGAAGACAGAAAAAGCAACTAATGTAAAAATCTAGCAACGTTTTATTTTTCTCTGAACCCCACAGCAGTTGTAATGTCTGAAGAATGAGGCACTAAGATGCAGCACCGCATCATCCCCAGAATCCAAGCAAAATGACACCTTCTGCAATGGCAAAGGGCAACTTCCTGGAGAAGTTCTTCCAAGTAGCAGTTCTCTCCTACATTGTTCTCATCATTTTCCAAGCAGCTGAAGAACAGCAAAGTTCACTGGAAATGCAGATGCCAGAGCCAGTGGCAGCAACATATGTAGGCACAGAAGAGTTAAAGCTGACCCTGTGTGAAGTTCTTGACTTTGTTCATGTTGTGGTCTACTGCACCAGTTAGAAACTGCACCCAGCCTTCCTCTGATGGTGGACATACATGGCTTGTCCTGCAAAAGCGGAGGAAATTCATTAGGGAAGCCTCCTAGGTGTGCTGTACCTACACATCCAGGCAACACAGGGATATTGTGAAGCTCTGAATAACCACAGCAGTAAAGCAGGGCTGCTCTAGCCCCAGAGGGCTTTGAGCAAGGAAGAACCCACACTCATGTCTGCAATCCCAAACCCAAACCCACTATCATCCTTAGCATCCTTTTCTTATTCCCATCCTTTGTGATTAGATAACATCATCATAGTTCCAAAATGCCATCATCTACATAGTCATCTTTGACATGAGGCAGGAAGATATCAACCTTCATACACACCCTTCTAAAACTGTAGCTCATACTCACTTTGCAATCTCTAAGACTTTCTTTAATACTGAGGCCAACTTAGCAGCCTAGAAAGAAACAAAAGGGAAATAAGGTGAGGCAAATATGAGGAAAAGTAGGGTCTGAACAGTACTGGAAAATAAAGAGGACTATATGGATGCACAAGAGCCAAAAATTAATAAAACTGCCATGGATCCTGATGCAGAATGAAGTTATCCATCACTGCCATGCTGGAAGTGTCTCCCAGACTACTCCTGGCTGTGACAGGTAAAAAAAACTTGCTGTTTTTTAAAGCACACATTAATTTTTAAAATTTTTTTTTAAAGATAAGCTATTAGAAATTAGTTATTAATATTAAAGTACAAAGTTGCAAGTGACTGATTTTAATACAATTTGATATTAAGTAATTTTTTTTTATTTGAAAAAAATCAAGCCACTGGCCAAATGCATGAAACCAGGATTAAGAATAAGAAAATCTCAGATATTAGGAGACTTGTACTTAGTTTATGATGCAAGGGATGTTTCAAAGTTCAGTCAGGTTGCCAGAGCGTGGCCCAGTCAAGTTTTGAGAGCTGCCAAAGATGCAGACTCCACTGCTTCTCCAAGCAGCTTGTTTCAGTGCTTAAATACACTCACTGTAAGAGTTTTTCATTTCATAGATAACTTTATTTGGGCAAGACTGCACTACCCAAGGAAAAAAGTACATCTGCAGTACATAGGCAGCCTCAGACATCACTTTCCTGAGGTTCTACCACTGGAAATCTAGGGATTATAGTTCAGAGCTAAAGTTTCAAGTGGCCATGCTCTTCCATGAAGAGGTACACATGAAGAATATGTTTCCACCTGAAGGAAGTTCAGTGTGCAAGAACAAAGGGGACTCTTCATCCCTAAGAAATGATTACTGAGGCAGTCACTAACACCCATCTCTCCCTGAAGTCACATAACCCCTCCAATGTGATTTCCTCCCCTTGCCTAGAGCCAGGCCACTGTCCCACGAGCAGATATCAGCTCCCAGTACTGCAGATACTCACATTAAGTCTCACAGCCAATGGGTTCACAGGTGGGTACATGCTCAGTGCCAGCTCATCAACACTAGAACAGAAAAGAAGGGAGCAAGGAAGAAATGTTCTGATAGCACAACTCACAGATCCTGGTCAAAGCCTGCACCCATCCCGAACGCAGGTCAGGAACAACAGTGAGATGTCAGCTGTACCTATGGGATGCTTCCCACTGCCTTCTCAGTCACCTGTGTGTCCCCTCTCACCATGGAGTGAGATGTGGTCACAGCTCCATCCCCTATGCTCCTCTCCTGACCTACACAACTCTCAACAGCTTAACAGCCTTTCTACCACCTATGTCCACCACCTGCTCACAGCTCCACTATCATAAAGGTTGTTCCTGCTCCTCACTCAAGACCTCAAAGAAAGACCAGGACTGCTCTAGAGGGAAAAGTAGCGTGGAGAGAACCTTGCTTACCTTGGGCTGATCTCATTAGCAATGTCTGCCAGGTCATCCAGCTGTGCAATCTGCTCTGGAGAGTCAGCTTTGCCATGGGCCTTCACTGCAGCCAAGACCTTCTTCAGGCAAGCTTTAGAAGCTTTCATTAATCCCATGCAGGAGCTGAGCAGCTGCCGGTCAGCCTCTGACCAATACGTGTCTCTGTTGCCCCGAAAGCCCAGCTCTTCATCTTCCATGATGTCCCCATAAGGATCCTGCCCTTCCACCAGTGCCTGAGAACACAGAAGCACTGAAAACCCAGAGCCTAACATCAATTCCAGCAGTACCCAGGAGGAAAGGGAAAGCATAATCTAGACATCATAGAAATAATTAATGGGGAAATCTCAGTTGGTTGATCCTAAAATGACTGGATTAATAAAAACTAATCCACCACTCTAACAGTGCAGACAGCAAGAACCTAGTGAATTCTTATATGATCCTAAATTGCCTCCCCCATCCCCAATTCAGGACATGGCTTTATGGAAATCTTATACAAAGCAAACTAGGCTTGAGAAGAAAAACTCATTAAACTTCATGGCTAAAACAATAATCTATGTAATGTTGGAACAAATTTATATTAAAGCCTGTTTGTAAAATAATTCCTGTGTTCCATCACTGAACCACCATAGAGGGTGGTTTGGCACTGGAACAGGCTCCCCAGAGAACTGGTCACAACCCCAAACCTGCCAAGAGTTCAAGGAGCATTTGGACAACTCTTAGGCACATGGTGGGATTGTTGGGATTCTCCTGTGCAGGGCCAGGACCTGGACTTGATGATCCTTGTGTATCCCCTCCAATTCAGAATATTCTGACTCTATGAATCCACCATTGCAGATTCCTCTAAGGTTTAGGAGCTTACTTACATTCTCCATCTCCTCCACAGCATCCTTGACCACACCTAGATATGCAGCCAGAGCCGACACAACTGCTGCCTGGTTATCTGCAAAAGCAAAAGGATAAAAACTGTGGCACCCCACTGTTTCCAATCAGTCTGCAACAACCTTCATCTAGGCGTGCAATCATTGTAGGACCAAACTTCTTGCAGAGCTCAGAGCCGCACTACTGTCAGCCAAAAAATCTGACCCGGTTTCCAAACTCGTACATTTCAAGAACCAGTCAAGCTTTTGAGTTATTCTCCATTCAGCCTCCACTGTACCATCTGGAATGCCCTTGCAAAAGCTATTGATATTCCAAGACAACATGTCCTAGTTCTGTTGCTCTGCATTTACAACACTCACCTCGTGGCAGGTTAGACACTTGCTCACAGGCCTCCCACACACCCCCAGTTGATATCAGCTGCTCCTGAGATAAGCTGAAACAAAACAAAACCCTCAAGGTTAGAGTCAATAACAGCACTGTGTTAAGAGTGCAGTATAATTTTCTGCACCAAAGATGATGCACACCAGCAAATGTCATTAGCTTATCAATAGTATGCCATGTCTGTGTAAAGTTTTTGTAACTTTTTCTTGCCTTTTCCCCCAGAAACTATCACAAAATCATAGAATCACGTGATTGAAAATTACAACCTCTCCACTGGGGCATTGAGAATTGTGTCTGTGAGCTGGATCATCCCTTCCACTACTTCAGTGGTAGCATCTCGAACCATCTTTCGAAGAGTAGTACCTGGTTGAGATTGAGAAAAAGCATGTAAGTCAGGACAAAGTCAGCACTGACAAAAAACAAGTGCTGAAGATGAACACACAAACTGCTCTGTTTGTGTGGATACACTGTATAAACGAAGTTACAAGTATTCTGAAGAAAGCAAAATGCTTCCCAGTTCCAAAAGACGTTTAGACAAGGACTTCAACACTTCATAAATTTGAATGTTCAGTCAACTATACAACTTCCTGCATTATCACCCTCCCACAGATGGAAAACTGCAGCAGCAGACAGACAAGTACTCCACTCATAAATACATTCAAAGTCCACAGAACAGCTGATAATGAGATACCGTACTAATGAAAACTTGCTTGTAAGGCTCTGAACCACTGGGTTTATACAATGGTGGTGCAAGAACCACCATCCTAAACAGGGGTGGCTGCCTTGCAGTCATTATCTCACCTTGGCCCTTGGGTAGCCAGTAGTACACTGTGGCAACTGCAAGAACGGCATTTTGGACATCCTCACTCAGCTTCCGGCAATCCTGAAAACGGAGAAGCAAAAGGATCACCAAGAGTAACACACAGCTGCACCACAATTAGAAATCCTCACAAAGGCTTTCAGACTGCTCTGAGAAAAGGGAAGAATAGCAATGACTAGTCTGCTTGAGAAACAAATACAGCATGAGATGAAGGCACTGTAAGCAAGCTTTGTGCATCTTTGCCTGCCTCACGATTCAGTGACAAAACACTCCCTGGTGTGGTGGTCACAATCAGAGAGGAAAAAGTAATTTAGATCATTATTCTGAACTGAATGTCTTTTTTCTTTTCTCTCCTCCAAACACCTGTATGATAAACTCCTCTCAACTGATAGCAAAAATATTGTATATTCTTTGTCAAACCTAAGGTCTGCATTCTCCAATATTCTGTCTCTATCAGAAAGCTGTAGCTGTTAAAGAATATAAGAATATGTTTATTCAGTATGTCTCCCTACCTTACAGAAATTAAGTTCTCTGGGCAGTTCTTGGAATGTATTAATACACTCTACAGTACCCAGTCCATTTAGACAAATGAACCAAGAAAAACTTGAAGCTTGCACACACACTTCAATTTCATAGTCAATTTCATAGTCAAGGCCTTCTCTCACCTCTGAAGAAGGCAGTGGAGGTCTTGAGAATGCCAGACTCAGCTTTGTAGCCTCCTGTGATGTTACTTGGAATGTCTGACCTAAAAAAAAATTAAATGGAGCAAAAGAAGAGAGAGCAACTCAGGTAAAATATAAAAGAACAGAGCAGCTTGATGAGCAGCAGCTCTGATCCTACTGCTTGCTTACCATTACACCCAAGCCATACAAACACATAAACTAAATCCCACTACAAATTCCCTGGAGCATTTGTGCCATCCATGGTGCTTGTGTCCTGTGCCTGCTTTTTCTCACTTGACTGGTAGTGACAGCCAGAATCCCAGTCTGCATCCACTCATGACTGTTCACCAGGATGTGCCAGGAGGCTTTAACAGAGACCTTTATAAATCTTGTATGAACAGTTCAATATCAGCACTGTTTGATGACCAGAGTCAGGGTTGTCAGGCACTGGACTAGGTTGGCCTAGGAGGTGGTGGAGGAAGCTGGATCTGGCATTGATGATCTTAAAGATCTCCCAACCCTGCCGATTCCGTGACTCCACGAGTGAAGGGCACGCCCCACAGCTGGAGACCCACGGGGGATAGCAGCCCTGCCCCGGACCGGCCCCGCGGGCACCCTGCCCCGGCCCCTCCCGAATCCCGGCCCGTACCTAGCGCGTCCCAGAAGCGCGGCAGCTCGAACGGCTCTCGGCCCTCGCCCGGCTCTCCCTCTGCAATGGCACAGACAGAGCTCAGCCTGCGGGGAGCCTGCCCGGCTCGGCCCGACCCCCGCCCGGCCCTGGCCCCGGTCCGCACCTCGCAGCTGCGCCAGCACCGCCCGCAGCGCCCCGC